>JAUZNK010080455.1:0-13248 GCA_035046665.1 Euphysa ruthae | reverse complement strand
AGGTCATGCAAAGGCTGCTTTCTAAAGAAAAATCTCATAAAAACAGACCCTACAGCATTTGCACATTGGAGGAACTCGCACGTTTGTAAATACAATTATCAGGGATCTGCGGGCGGAATGGAGACCGAAGGTGCAAAACGTGTTTTCAAGATCTGTTGAAAAACATAAGTTGCGATATGTAAATTTCTTAGCAGACGAAGACACAGTAAAAGTCTCAGTAATGTCAATCACGCTTATCCTGGCATTGAAGTTAAAAAAATGGAGTGTGTGGGGCTTTATCAAAAACGTGCTGGAACAAGACGAAACTTAAAGAAGAAAGAAAAGGGTCTTGGTGGACGTGGTCGTCTAACAGACGCAGTAATTGATCGTCTGCAAAACTTTTTTGGTGTTGCCATTAGACAAAATGCTGGAAACTTAGAAGGTATGAAAGCTGGTGTGTTAGCAACTTTGTTTCATGTAGCTTCATCCAAAAAAAATAACTTGCATTTTCCGCACTTTCCCACTGGCTGTGATAGTTGGTGTGATTGTTTTTAAAGTTAAACCCATTTTTGAGGAACTGAGCAGAGATTCAGAGCTGAACAAGTGTTTACACGGGAAAACGCAGAATGCAAATGAGTCGTTCAATGGTAAGATTTGGGATTAACTACCAAAGAAGACGTATGTTTCGCTTGATACCTTGAAGTTTGGTGTATATGATGGTGTAGCTAATTTTAATATTGGTATGAAAGCCAGAGTATTAATATTTGAGAGATTAAATATGTTACCAGGTGCTTTTATGCTTAGGTTGTAATGCTATTAATGATAAACGTATAAATTTATTTAATTATAGAATGAACCAAAACAATAAATTACGACAACAACTACTTCGGACGAAGAAGTTAAAACAAAAAATAAAAGACGAAATTGTGGAAAAATTGGGTAAAACATATGAAGCAGGAGGATTTTAGTTGGTATATTTTAGATTTAAAGTAGTTTCTAATTGTTTTTATGCAAAATTTGTTGCTATGTTCAGCTAAAAAAATTAGGTTTAGAGTTTTTGAGACACCGGCCAACATAGTTCACAAACCGTTTAAGATTTGTTTCTGAAATTTTCAGGGAACGTTTAGATTATTATTTAGAGTGTTTTAAGTTGACCAGAATGTTTTTCTTTTTTTTTTGTTATTTTTGCTATGCATTTTTAGAACATGTGCATTTGAACGTTGAACTTTGACCTCCGCCTACTCGACTAAATAATTTCTTGTAAAAAATCTGGTCAATTAAAAACACTCTAATGCCCTTTATAAACACGATATAAAAATTTCAGCCAGAGATGATCAACCCGGCTTCTGCAATATTAGCCGGTGTAAAGTCAATTTTTTCTGCTTTTTGGTGGATTTTCGCGGTTACCATAGCAACCGGTTATTTTTATTTCATTATTATACTGATCTGACAATATTTTGTTTCCTAAAAATGAAAAATAAAAATAGAGGGAGTTTCCCCCTTAAGCAAAGCATGTTGTGTGATGTTGCGTTTTCTAAAGCCACATAGAAAATTTGACAGTTTAACTTTAAATTATTTTACGAGTAGGTTATAAATAAGACTTTCAAAGACCATTGAAAGTACTGGAAGCAGACTAACGTGTCTGCAGTTTCATCTGTTATGCTGTCTTTCTTATGCACAGGGGCATAAGCCCACGTAAGTTTGTTTAGTAAGAAAGTAATTTATTTGCTATAATAATTGTACTAGACAATAATGTAAAGCGACATATGTTAAATAATTTACCTATGGTTGGAGCCACTTTTCTTGTAAAAACTAAACGAATGTGGGTGACACCATAATTCAAATATTTTATAGTAAAAAAAAGAAAAAAAGAAACTACAACAACAAACACATAAGCCAACACACATACAGACATACTCAAAGTCACAATTCAAGCTTTAGGTTAAAACCCGAGTGATGCTGCAATATCTTCAGACGGAATGCTAATCCCCGTCACAGTGTAGAAAAAAAATGAATTTTCACAGTTTGTTTACTTCAAGAAGCAATCTGATGAAAAGAATAACAAGGCATTAAGGAAAGTTCTGAGACAAAATGAGTTCAAGTGAAATTTTCTTGCCTAGGAAAATCCTGCTTTTTATGCATTCGTTAAAGCACCTGGGCAATGATGCAGAAAGTGATGAAAATTTCATTTTAACCATTTGTAAAAGGGTTCTGGTATATTACCACTTGTCTTTTCTCATGTGAGCATTTTTCTTTGAAGGATAATAGATTTACTATCCTGCAGTTATTGCCCCCGTAGGAACGATATAGATAGCAAGCGAACTCTCGATTTTTTCATCATTTGACAACAGAAAAAAAAATAATAAAACAAAGAAAACAAAACAACATTCAGATAAAAAAACAAATGGTGGCAAGGATGGGCACAAAAATTGTCTGTCACAACAATATTTAAGCAATGTTTCCTTGATCTTATGTTTAAAAACAATTTTGGAGATTTAATATCAGTAGTCTCAAAGAATGACTTTTTGATTTGTTTGTTTTGATTCAAAAAAAATTTTTTTTTTCAGATTTGCCAGAGTTAATGGCGATATTTTTAAAGCTACATTGCTTTACGCATTTACTTCATTGTAAACTTACAATTTTTTTTTTAAAGAGTAGTGTAAAGAGGCCTTTTTATTTACAAAATAAACATTTTCATAAAATTTTTTTTTCCTGTGTTGAATTTTATTTGATACGCTTTGTTTAGTCTTTTTTTTCGTGTTTAAAATGGAATAAGTGGTAAACTTAGCTGCTAAAATTTAAACTAAAGTGATGGAAGATCCTTTCTTTGTCGTAAAAGAGTAAGTTTACTTTTGATAACGCACAATAGTGTAGGTATGTTATAATAATAGCTAGGTATTAGATGTACTACATAGTACTATTAGTAAAATATTATTGAAATGAAGTGTTTAACAGCTATAATAAAATTACATTATGTTTCATGCTAATCGTTAGCATGAAATTATTCAAATGATTTGCTGTAGTTTGTAATTATATTTTTCCTGGTGATATTTGTTAATTTTGTGAATAAAATACTTTGTAAGCACTCCAAACTAAAGTGGTCACATTATGAATAATGTTTTTTATCTGATGTAAGACTGTCATTTCAGTATGCTCTACCATAATTTTCGTAGAATTTACACAAATTTTTAGGCAAATCAGTGGTTGAGATTTAGTTAAATCAGCTTTATTACATGTCCTGAAGTTTATTCTAAATCAACTTTCTATTACAATATAAATAAGTTTACAATACATATAGATATTATAAATTTCTATAAGGAATAATACGTTAAGAAAAATTTCTATAAGGAATCCGTTAAGAAGAGAAACTTTCGTGCGTGGGTCATATTTGTGGAATTTGGCATGGATTTAATTTTTCGAATCAGCTCTTGATGCATTTTCTAAAATTAAAAAATCACCCCTTTTTTTAACTTTTTAAAATTATTCAACAGAAATTGCACAGATGATTTTTTTTATGAAAGAATAATATTTAATTTACCTGTTTCAAAAAAAAAAAAAAAAAAAAAATTCAAAAAAAATAAAATTGGACACTTTTTGGCCCAAATGCCATCATCAATTTTCACTAAAATTCATGAAAAAGAACGTATCATTAAACTAAACTAAACTCGTATTAGTTTATCGTAAATTATTGTAATCAAATCCGTTGACTTTAATATTGGTCTGAGTATCAAGAAATTAAATTTTAACTGTCCGAAATTAATTTTTGGGCTCAAAATGAAGGAAATTTGTATAAAACATGCTATTTTTGATATCGCAATTGTGCTATTTTTTCCAGCTAATATTACCACTTTAACTAATTTAATTGACTCTATTATTGATAGCAACAATTTAAAATTTAAATTTTTGTATTCAAAAGAAAATTACATAAATTTTTTTTTTTCTCAAATAATAATGAACAAAATTTAGTTACAAATTTTTTGAAGAAAATATTGTTGCAGAAAATATCTTGAAGAAAAAAATCTTGTTAAAAAAATGTTTTTGAGGAAAATTTTTTTGCAAACAACGTTTTGAAGAAAATCTAGTTTCAATTGTTTTGAAGAAAATAATCTGTTGTGGTTTGTAAGTTTTAAGCATTTTGGACAGTATATTTTGTGGTCATAAATTTTTTAAAGAAAATATCTTGAAGAAAAAAATCTCGTTATAAAAAAATTTTTTGAGGAAAATTTTATGGCTTAGCAGCCTGATGATTTCTCTCCTTAATATATGTGGCATAAATTATTATTTATATCCCGGTATAATGTGTTGTGGTTTATAAGTTTTAAGCATATAAGACAGTATATTTTGTGGTCACTGGGGAATGTTATTAAAGTAATATGAAAGTGATTTAATTTCTAATGTCGTTTTACTTTATTATCAAAGTGGAAATGCAGAATCGATGTCTCCGTACAATACAAATTTAGCAAAATCAAAATCCCAACAGATTGAAAAATATTCGTACGTTAATTTAAACTGAAGACACGCACACAGGCACAACACAGACGAAAAGTTTTTAGCAAATGAAAAGACAATATACACTATAATAAAATTTTTCGCTTTTCTAAAATTCTAAATTCTAAAGAAAATTATTTGATTTCTTTGAGTTAAATATTTTTTTAAGTTTTCGTTTTTATAAAAATAGGAACAAGGAAAAAAATTTCCGTTTTACTACACTAACAAAATAAATAAGAAAAAAGAAATTGTGAGACTTATTTTAGTTAAATGTTTTTTAAACCTTCTCATCAAGGGCATATTATGAATCAAGAACAAATGTAAATACTTATAAGAAGCATGAAAATAATCTTTAAACAAGGAAAGGACAACTTCATTTGTAAATAGGTCCAAACAACTTATTGAGTTAGCAGGCAAGAGATCAAATCTTCCTTTTGACCAAGCGGGATTCCAACTTTGACCAAAATGAATAAAAAATCTTTCCATGACAATAAAAACAACATTAAGCTATTAAAGAAAAGGTAAAAGTACTTGACAATAAAAAAAATTAAAGATGAGGAAACACTTAGCTATTAATGAAAAGGTTATCGGATCTATGACAAAAATTAATAGAAAGTCTTTCTATGACAATAAAAACAAACGATAACAAAATACTTACTTAAAGAAAAGGTAACGGCATCTCAGTGATTGTCACAGGAAAAAAAAACAAATCATTGCACTCGTACGTCTCCAAACATTCGTTACCTCTTCTATTTTAACAACGGTAATATTATGTTTGAAATCACAAACGAATAATCGAAGCCAGCATCATCCATGAGATTGAGTAAATATAGGGGGTTAGATAATTAAAAGCAGCTGGAATATAACACTCTTCTGCATAGAACTGTTTTGCAATGTCATTGAAATGGAGAATTCAAAAAATATTACTTACTGTCATGAAACTTACGGAAAGACGATCAAAATTTAGATTGAAATTTGTGATTTTTTCATTTTGTTTTTATGACTACCTCCGTGCAATTAAATCATAGCATGCAAGTGACAAACTAAACCAAACTAAACCCCAACCCTCTCTTGAAACATTAAAAAAAATTAAAGCGACTAAAAACAAAGTTGCTTGAGCATTTTCTGTGAAGGTAGTATTTTGGTGAAATCGCATTTTATTGCAATAAATACACTAACGGTTTCAAATATTTTTATTTTCATAGAAGAACTTTCTATAAATTTTTGTCATAGATCCGGTAACCTTTTCGTTAATAGCTTAGCGTTTCCTTATCTTTAATTGTTTTTATTGTCAAGTACTTTTACCATTTCTTTAAATAGCTATATGTTAATTTTTCTTATTGTCTTGGAAAGATTTTTTATTCATTTTGTTCAAAGTTGGAATCCTGCTTGGTCAGAAGGAAGTTTTGATCTCTTGCCTGCTAACTCAAAGTTGTTTGGACCTATTTACAAATGAAGTTGTCCTTTCCTTGTTTAAAGATTATTTTCATGCTTCTTATAAGTAATTAAATTTGTTTTTGGTTCATAATATGCCCTTGATGAGAAGGTTTAAAAAATATTTAACTAAAACAAGTCTCACAATTTCCTTTTATATTTATTTTGTTTGTTTAGAAAAACGAAAATTTTGTTCCTTGTTTCTATTTTTATAAAAATGAAAATTTTATTTCTTGTTCCCGTTTTGTTCTTTTATAAAAAGGAAAATTGAAGGTTTAAAAAATATTTAACTGAAATAAATCAAACAATTTTCTTTGAAATTTAGAATTTTAGAAAAACGAAAAATTTTATTATGGTGTATATTATTTTTTCATTTGGTAAAAACTTCTGATCTGTGTTATGCCTGTCTGCGTGTTTTCAGTTTAAATTAAGAGGATACATGGTATCGTTATTCGTTAGTTGTTATTCCATTCATTTGCATTCAACGCTGGTGTTATTATTTTCTACATTAGCACATGTTTCAATCGGCGACGTTGTTTTTCAATCTATTCGGATTTTGATGTTGCTAAATTTCTATAAGACATCAATTCTGTAGTTCCACTTTGATAATAAAGAAAAACGACATTAGAAATTAAATCACTTTCATAATATTCCCCAGTGACCACAAAATATACTGTCTTATATGCTTAAAACTTATAAACCACAGCACATTATACTGGGATATAAATAATAACTAATGCCACATATATTAAGGAGAGAAATCATCAGCCTCTAAGCTAAAAATAATGTTGATTTTCTTCAAAACGTTATTTGCAAAAAAATTTTTCTCAAAAACATTTTTTATAACGAGATTTTTTTCTTCAAAACATTTTCTGTAACAATAATTTGTAACTAAATTTTATTCATTATTATTATTAAAAAAAAAAAAAATTTATGTAATTTATGTAAATTTTTTTTTTTTTGGACACTAAAATTTGAATATTAGATTGTTGCTAACAATATTAGAGTCAATTAAATTAGTTAAAGTGGTAATATTAGCTGGAATAAATAGCACAATTGCAATATCAAAAATAGTATGTTTTATACAAATTTCCTTGAATATTTATGATGTCATTTTGAGCACAAAAATTAATTTCGGACAGTTAATTTCTTGATACTCATACCAATATTAAAGTCAACGGATTTGATTATAATAATAATTTACCATAAACTAACACAAGATTAGTTTAGTGATACGTTATTTTTCATGAATTTAGGTGAAAATTGATGACGTCATTTCGGCCAAAAAGTGCCCAATTTTGTTATTTTCGCTTTTTTTTTTTTGAAGCAGGTAAATTAAATGTTACTCTTTCATAAAAAAATCATTTGTGCCTTTAAAGCATGCATTTTGCTATTTGATTTCTGTTGAATAATTTTAAAAAGTAAAAAAAATGGGATGATTTTTTAATTTTAGGTAAAAAATTTCGGCCCAAAAATTAAAAAAAAAAATTATACATATTCATCTGAAAGAACTAACATTAAGCTTTTCAAAACCATTTATCCTGTGAGGAATTATTTTGTCGATCTTATATTACAAGCGTTTTAATGGAGACTATACCAAAAAATACGACAAAATAGGTCATTTCCGCGTCAAACGGCTGTGTCCATTTGTGTTTGGTTTGTGATAAGTCATAATCATGTTTTTAAAGCTCTTATTTTCATGAAAATTATATTTTTTAAAGCCTGTCGTGAAATGGCGGTTGATTTATTTCTTTAACACATTTGATATTATTACTTTTCCTGCTGTTGTTGTTGTTGTTGTTGAAGCTCGGTTTCCCATATGGCAAAATTTTCCTTTTTTAGACATTTTCTCACACCTTTGATGTTTAACCAAGTTGAATATATCTGTTGTAGGTAATCTGTAAGCATATGGTGAGTTCAATTGATCTTAACTTTACAAGCTGGTTGTTCGTGTAATGAAAATTAACTGTCTCCGTGTATGTTAGTAGAGGTAGTATTGTCATAGTGTATATCCTTCTTGTAATCTCAGCAGTCAGATTTGGTCTAATTTTATTGAGAAGTATGAGTCTTCAACTAGTTTATTATACACTAAATCAACATTTAAATTTAGTGTGTTATACATAACAGGAACAGTGTTTACGTTCAAATAAGGAGGCATTTAAACATTTATTAATGTTACAAATAAAAGCAAGAATAGAATATAACTTTTTGTAATACTTGCCACAATATTTTTATTTTCTTTGATATATTTTTTCTTCAAAACAAGGCGTGCAAATCATGACTGAAATGTTGTTTTAATTTAAAACTGCAGTAAGAGGCTTTTATGGCTCAATATAGAAGCTATGGTAATGTGCTTGGTTGTTTTTCAATTAAAACAGAGAAAAAATAGATGTTGACCACTGTTCCAGGTTTAAACGGAATGCGGAACCTGCAATAGTCATTTACTCACAAACATTATTTAATACAAGTTGCTTTATTTCAGAAATAAAAGATTTAAATTTAATTCTTTGCCATGCTTTTGAGGCCAAGATTTTTTAAAAATAGCTATATAAATATAAATATATATAAAGTTACTCTAAATTTAAACATATTTAAATACAATTGTGCTGAAGTTAAAGAAAACTTATTTGTAAATTTTACTATCTACTCACCGGTTATTCTCCATTTGTGTCCATTTAATGGACCACTGCAAGTTTTTTGCCATATACGATACATTTTCAAACGTTTCGTAGAATGCTTTTCATGTTGTTAAGTGTATTAGTTTTCATTGTTAAAGCGTAAAGAGATAATTGTATTTTCTTCATCATTTATGGGTTTAAAAATATCCGTTGGCCTTCGCATGCATCTTATTTCATTAGACAGAATTATTTGTTCAAACAATAAGAAACATTTTTTCAAACAAATTATAAAAAAGCAATTCTTCTTTCTCACTTTGTTTACATTTTTTGTTTTCAGGGTATATTTAATTATTTAAAAATAGAGATAATTCTTTATCATTTTAGATTCCATTTTTCTATGTATAGGCCCCCTTACGTGTAAACTCACTTGCTTATAAAGCCACCATCTAAAAAGGTCTTGAAATTGTTAGAAAGTCAAGTTAGTTTGAAATTTCCTCAGAGAACATTAAAAGATTAGATCAACTAATAAAGGGGGGATGGGATATGCGAAAGGTAACTGATGTTTACTTGAAAAACTGCAGAAGAGTGCTCAAGGCTCATAATTATGCCAACCTATGTTCAAAAGGTTAAGGCGATGAGTTATATACATTTTCTTTCTTCTAAGAGACGTCTAAGGCTGCTTTTATTTCATTTAGGAAAATTTTGGAAAAACCTTAAAAAGAAGATCAAAAGTATTAAGAGAACTGATGAAGTGGATTTTTGAATCAAATGTTAGATTTGTCTCACAAGTAAGACACTCAAGTTAAGCAGTTGCAACAGCACAGAATATTCCTAAATATTTTTTATTTTTTACTTCAGATGGTGTGTTTTCATATTTTGTGAATGAAAAAATTGATATCTGACAATAAGGTCAATAAAGTTAAAATAAGGGTGAGTATTAATTGTAGATTTCTCATCATGTTTGTTTATTTAAATAAACAAATATTTATTTCCTCTTTGTTATAAATAAAAAATCATATTTTCTAAAATTGCAAAAAAAGTCACCATTTGCATGTAAAATTTAAAAAGGCAGGAAGGGATTTCAATAAAATTTTAAAAATGTTTTTAGGCTGAAAATGGCCATGTTTTAGGTCCTGGAGACTGGACTCAAAAACAATTTAAAAATGACCAAAAGGCAAAAGTAATCAGAAATAATAAGTTTAGACTCCAAACAAAATTTCAGTTGCATTTGACTTCAACTTCATGCATACTAAAAAATAAAATTATACATAGAATTATGATGAGTTAACATGGAATTATGACGAGTTAACATGGAATCATGACGAGTTAACATGGAATTATGACGAGTTAACATGGAATTATGACGAGTTAACATGGAATTATAAGGAGTTAACATAGAAAACCAAGGACTAATTAATTTTTGCGATCAATCAATCAATAATAATTTATTAACCAAAAACAATCCTGCAACAAAAAATATTAAATTTATAATTATGCAATTATTTTATAAAAAATTATTATTATAATAATTTTTTCAAAAAGACGGTTGAATATGGATTGAGGTGCTCATATAGAAAAACTGGTCAAAGGAGTGACACCAACTGATAGTTCTTGACAAAATCCTACAAAGTTTATGCAAAAAAAGTGTTAATAAAAATAACCAGACGAAAATTAAAGATAATAATAGATAATAGAGACTTTATTGACAATTTTTAATTGATACCTTTATAAATAGAGAAAAGTGGGAGTTGGAGTTAAAATTCTTAAATTTTCAATTTCATTTACAAAAAAAACAGGAGATTTATTCCAATCTCAATGCATTGATAAATGATAGAATACTTACCATACTTTTGCGTTTTATGGGATGGAGATAAAGTTTCCCGTTATCAAAATTTCATGTTAAATGGTTATGAGTTATTCGAGTTTCAGTAAAGAAATTTGAAATTTGAAGATGGAAAGTTTTTGTTGATAGAATTGAACACGAAATGGAGATTTTTACCATGTATGAAAATAATGGAATTTTTAGTTCTCTAAATGATTCCAATTTATCAGATCTAAAGGGTTGAAAGATTATAATGCGAAATGGTTGTCGTTGAACTGAAAGTATTTTATTAATATGATAATTTCCTGCTTGCCTTCAGATTTGACTGCAGTAATTCAAGATTTATGTAAGTCATTAATACAAGCCAAGAATAACAGAGGGCCTAAAACAGATCCTTGACGATTTCCACATACATATTGTATGTGGAAATTGTCAAGGATCTTTAGGCCCTCTGTTATTCTTGGCTTGTATTAATGACTGATTTTAGAGAAGATTCATACCCATTAATAGATACAAACTGATTGCGGTCATATAAATAGAATTTAAAAATCCTTTTCTATTTCATGAATTCCATAATATTCTAATTTGGAGATTAGAATATCATGATCCACAGTATCAAATGCTTTTTGAAGATCGATAAAAATTCCACATGCAAAATTACCAGTATCAAGAGCCTCCTCTCTGATTTTTTCAGTTATACTTATGTAAGCATGAGAGATTGAGTGATCGAACCACAAATTGAAGTCCTGTCGAACAGTTAAAAATGATGAGGAAAGAATACAATCTTAAGTACATCAGTTATTCAAGAAAGTTCTAGAATTCAGGTTTGATATGAGTTTAGAAATTTCAAGTTGATCTTTAGGAGAAATAAGTAAACTATGAAGACTTGGATGTTTAAGACAATTTATGAAAGTTTGTTTAAGAAGAATGAATGTTAGTTTTAAGTTTTTGAGTAATGGAGGTAAAGAAAGTATTTCAGTTTTCTGAAATATGCGTAGGGTATGTTTTATAAAAGTAATATTCTTGCAAATAATTTGGAGATGAGCTTGCGTGATTTTTAACATTTATTAGATTTTTAATACCTTTCTAAGTCTCACGGAGATTATTGGCATTCTCAGAGAAAAAAAGAAGAAAAAGTTTTTTTTTCCTTTTGTGATCCATGGTTTAAATTTACACCAGAAGCTCTTAATACTCATCTTTTTTGGAATATGGAATGTATTGACCAAACAGGGAAGTTATTTTAGATAAAAAAGAGCAAAAGCAAAAGTTGGCATCAAAGTTATTATTATTAAGCAGATCATCATAAGTAATTTCTAGAAATTCAGAGATGAAGCTTTCCTTATCGTAGTTTGCAAATTCTCAAGCTGTTGTTTTCACTGCAAAAACCTTAGGGGCCTATGAAAATAACACGTAAATATTAAGTTAGCACAAGATAGAATAGTGTTTGAAATAGTGTTTTGATGGGAATTTGGTAAATTAGGTTAAGATTGAGACCAAATTAAAATTTAATTTAATTAGAATATAAATATGGAGGTTAAATACTTTTAAATACTTTTAAATACTTTTAAATACTTTTACTTTCAATCTAGGAAATTCTATCTCGGATTTCGATTCAGGGATAAATTGTTAAATTGTACGTTTTAAATATTTTTTTTAGCAATAAATCTAACCCTTGCATTCATTCATTTGCCAACCCTTGCATTCATTCATTTGCCAACCCTTGCATTCATTCATTTGTCTTCAGTAAACGGGTATCTCAAACAAGTTTTGTGTTTAACTGAATTTTTCAACCAAGTTAATTTTAACTCAAAACTACAAGTAATAAAGCAAGTGTTTTGCTTAGTCGAAAGAACTGTCTATCCTCTACTTTAGCCAAATCTGTTTCCAGTCCATCTTCTACCTTAGCCAAATCTGTTTCCAGTCCATCCTCCACCTTAGCCAAATCTGTTTCCAGTCCATGCTCCACCTTAGCCAAATCTGTTTCCTGTCTATCTTCTATCTTAGCCAAATCTGTTTCCAGTCCATCCTCCACCTTAGCCAAATCTGTTTCCAGTCCATCCTCTACCTTAGCCAAATCTATTTCCAGTCCATTCTCCACCTTAACCAAATCTGTTTCCAGTCCATCCTCTACCTTAGCCAAATCTGTTTCCAGTCCATCCTCCACCTTAGCCAAATCTGTTTCAAGTCCATCCTCCACCTTAGCCAAATCTGTTTCCAGTCCATCTTTTACCACCTGAGACAAATCTGTTTCAAGTCCATCACCCACTTTAGCCAAATCTGTTTCCAGTCCATTCTCCACCTTAGCCAAATCTGTTTCCAGTCCATCCTCCACCTTAGCCAAATCTATTTCCAGTCCACTTTGGAAAAAAAGCAAATAAAAGGCAACCAGCCATGAAAAATGGAATTGTCAATCAGTGCAGAGCTCTATTTAGCTTGATGATAGTTAAATTATGCCTTATGTTACTTTTCTCTAATAAATTGTTTTGCAGTCAGTATGACCACTGACCTGGAATAGCTAGGGAATTTGGATCAAGGCTAAATGTCTAAGCTAAACTGCAATTTGAAAAATTTGTAATTTTCTGTAGTATATTTCTTTCATCAAGGGATATTATTTTAAAGATTAGTCAGCACTGTGTGAGTTAACAGAATGCTCCTGTGATGGATTTTTCCCATGGGTTTTATTTTGACTAACAGTAAAGTCTATTCGTGGATTTTTATCACGAATCTAGAGTTATTGTTGTCATTCTTTTTTTCAGTATGCTTTATTTTTATCTTAATTCTCTCTCAATAGCAAATTAGGTGTAGGAAATTATTTAATAGCATAAGGATGTTTATAATTATTAAAGAGATAAAACGCATGTCATGAGTTATAAAATTTTATTGAGCGACGTTTCAGGAGTCATGCTG
>JAUZNK010080444.1:0-13248 GCA_035046665.1 Euphysa ruthae | reverse complement strand
GTATAACATTTTTGTAACTGCCATGATAGGTATAACATTTTTGTAACTGCCATGATATGTATAAAATTTTTGTAACTGCCATGATAGGTATAACATTTTTGTAACTGCCATGATAGGTATAACATTTTTGTAACTGCCATGATATGTATAAAATTTTTGTAACTGCCATGATAGGTATAAAATTTGTATAACTGGTTTTTTTGTTTTTTTTTTTTTTCCAACTCCTGATTATAATTTTCAGATACAAAGTCACTGCAGGAAGCAATTGCTCGAGAAATCCAAAGAAAAGGTGACTCAGCTATGGAACATGCATCTGGATTACCCCCTGAAGTAGTGTCTGTTCTTCCACAATGTGATGTAGTTGAGAGACAACGGGAAATTAAAAACCATCAAGGACACAAAAAATTATCTGAGGTTATTGAAAGATATTTTACAAAACTTGACGGAGAAGAAAAGAAATTTAAAAACAGAACGGAGGAATTAGAGGTAGATAGTTAATTTATAAACAATAGATACATCCAAATGACAAGAGAATAAATACAAGCATTCCTGTGTTCGATTTATATATTTTGAGCGATATTTTTTGATCATCTAAAATCTAATCTTTCAAGATTTATAATTATCTACATCAAAGGTGCCTCTTTTATGAGAAAACAAATACAAGCTGTAAAAAAAGTTTCATTCTATGTTATTCTTTCATTTCTCATTTGTATAGTATAACATAATAATCATTACCTCATGTGTTGTAACAATCAATATGTAAACACAGCCTAATTACACGGCTCTTGCTTCAAAATTCTTTTTTTCTGAATTTTGAAAGTTTTGTTACTTTTAGTTAATTTTTCTTAAGACCAGTTGAATTTTTATCGCCTGTAGACAAACATTTTTTCTTCAAAGCCCAAACAATATCAATGTATTGAATATTTTATTCTACAAATATTTTTGTGATGGTGATTAAATAAGCTTCCTGATCGTTTTAGTCATTGATGTTGTTTAAGTTGTATTATCTTTATTCGATTCCCGATGAAGTTGACAGAATCCTATAAAATCAGCAGTTATTTTGAAAATCTTTTTTTGGAACTATCAACATTTTTAAGATTTTAACAGAATCCATTCATTATATTTTAATTTTTTTGAATTTTTTTTAAATGACCATAGACCACCGTAGAGGAATGTTTCGGGTTTGGGGCCAATTTATGACCCAGTATTCTGTATTTTTTATTTTTTTTTTCGAATGTTACATTCTTCTTCTACTTTTTAATTCATTCTAGAAAACATTGTTTCTAATAAGTTAGACTTTTTGGCCATTTTTAAATGTTTTGAAGCTTAGTCCCCAATCGCCAAAACATGATGATTTTGACATAAACATTTCAAAAATTTTCTTTAAAAAAAATTTCATAAAATCCAAGCAAAAAAACTTGGAGGCCTGGGCCTGATTTATGACAGTAAAACAACAAATATCGGTGTTTTTTTTTTGTACTTTTGTCCAAAACACTGATTATGCTGAAATTTTGAATTATTTTAGGAAATTTTATTTTTATTAAATTAGGCATGTTAGCTATTTTGAAAATATTATCGGACCCAGTCTCCGAAACATGGAAATAATTATGCTTTACATGCGCTAAGCCTCCGATTCGAGCCCTGCATTATTAAGTTCTTTCAATGATCTCCTGTCATTATGGTAAATAAATAAATTTAAAAATTTTGGACCTATATGGTCACCTGGTAACAATTCTTTTATTCCGAGCCTGGGCCTGTAAACCTGTCAAGTTTGTTGGAAATTTTTTTTTTAAATTTTTCTGGAGTTTTGTTTGAAAATATCATTTATTTGTTATTGAGCCCAGTTAATTTGACATGAGGTTAAAGGACTATAAGACGTATTTGACACCATGTGGCCACTTGACACCATGGCCACACCAAAATTCTCGCTCACCGGATTTAAAATTTATTTTTAAGTATTAATTATCGTTTTGTTGGAGATTTGAATATCAAGTTTCATTAAACATGTTAATTTTATTTTACTAATTTTAAAGTGCATTAAATTCTTCATTATAACGAGATCTAGGATCTAGCGTCTAGGGAAGATTTTAGTGCAAATAGCAAGTACATTGCTGTCGTGAAAAAAAAAATTTTTTTTGGTTTTTGATTTTTAAAAATTTCGTGTTTGACATTTCAGTTTCCCTTACAATGAAATTTATTTTTTTTCTCAATTTTCTCTTCTTTTTTAATAACTTTTTAGGGTGCGCTGAACCCTGATGCAGAGGAAGCTGTTGCCGAAAGGTTTCGTGCCGCTAAGCTACGTCTTCGTAATGAGTTGGACGATCAATTACAGAGTAGAATGGAAGACCTTGACATCAATCATGAATCACTTGAATATATCCGAGAGAAATCAGAATTATGTGCATCAGAAGCTAAGGTAATTACTTAGCCAATTCCTTAGGCATGTTTAAGCACTTGGCATCTTCCTTAATTTTGATTGATTCAAATTTTGAGTTAGCAGTATGCTTTGTCTACGCCACAAGTTGTGAGCTACTTAAATCACCTGGGAAAACTTTTTTCTTCTTTTGCCAATTAATATGCAAATAATGATTCCTAATAAGGACAATATGACTCCTAATAAGGACAAGAGGATTTAGGATTTAGTTAAAAAAAAAAACCGGAGTAGCCCCCTTTTTGGTCAGCTCTTGCTCTATCTGCTGTTTACGTCTCCTCAAAATTTGATACTGATTATTGAAAAATATTTTTCCTGTCAGAGTCAAAGGCTTGTTAGATAGCTAGCTAATTAGTAGCTAATTAATAAACATAATGATATTTGCATTTTCCAATCATCTCCCTAAGGATATAATCTGCCTAAGGATATAATCTGCCTAAGTTAATTTAAAGTCAAAATATTATCAATAACTAAATCTACTGAGAAAATAAGGCAAGGTATATTTCCCTTGAGTTATTATTAAAATCCTTGTTGTAGTGCTAAGCATTTTTCTAAATTCCAACGCTTCAAAAAATTTATAGAATTGACCTATGTTAGCATTTTATATTTTCGTTATTTTATTTACTATTTTTTATATTTTGCTGAGAATTCATTGATACTTGCATATTTCACGAAGTTTGTTGCTCGTTCAGTTATAAAAAATAAGCAATAAAATCCCCTGTAGGCGCTGAAGGACATAATGTACAACATTATGCCTGGTGAAAGTGCATTGTTAACTAGTAGCTATACATTTCAGTCAATCAATAATATACAAAGAAATAGCACTTATTGAAATTTAAAAAAAACTTGATGATTTAAGTAACTTTTATTTTAATATCTCAATGGTGGAAAAGTCATTTTTAAGAATTATTGGTTTTGTTTGTTCTGTGTTTCCAATTTTTTTAAATTTCTGATAAGGAAAACTGTGATTTAATGAAAGTAACATAAACGCAACGCTATGATAAATACTATTAAACCTAAATCAGGATGCGAAACACCACCCAAACCTGTATCGCTTTCGTTCACCTACATTTGTGATCTTTACAGTAATTTTTCTCATGTTTAATACTTTTTCTCTAGTTTATCACCTGACATCTTGTCAATATATGAAACAAATCTTTCAATCACAAGGTCTGGTTTTCACATACATGTCCCTAGCATCTTTGTCCATGACAATCTGCCTATAGTTGGCACAATCTCTCTTGAAAACCCTGATGAATCGTACATTGGTACGATCTCTTCTACAATCGACCAGTTATCTTCTACTTCCACAAAGACATGCAGTGTAATCAAGTTGATTTCTAAAAATATTGACAAGGCTCTCAGAATTCACCCATTTGCTGCTATCTTTGTCTTTGAGGAATTCAACATCCACCACACTGGTTAGTACCTTTCTCCCTTATCTAGAGCTACTAGCTTTTCTGGTATTGACACCTGCAACTTTGTCATATCTCAGTCATTTACTCAACAGGTGGTTCTCCAACTCGTCTTCCTGATTGTGACAATCAGGAACCTTCTTTACACGAATCCTGACATCGGCAAAACATTTGTCTCTAGTCTTTAGGAAACGTCTGAATCAACTTTAAGATCCCCTGTTCCCATGTACCACCTATTTGTAGGAAATTGTTTTCTTATCACTATGGAGACTGGGAAAGCTTTCGTGATCGATTGTGTGATGTTGAACTCAAACACATCTTTAATCTTGATACAGAGAAATGGTGAATCCAGGGTGATTGCACTTATGATCTTTAAGGTATTCGACAAGGCGATATCTCCAAAAGATGAAGTTATATGGAATCTCTTGTGGAGTTTTGAATATCATTAAGTCTTTTTTTTCAGGTAGAGAAGGTCCTCGATGACCACCCTATAAATTCCGGTGTCCCTCAATGTTCTTTTCTGGGACTTTTCATTAATGATTTGCCTGATAGTAAGGTTGAAATGGTTTTTGCATTGTTGAGGTTAGGAATTGTTAGTATCGTCCGTTGCTTTGAAAACAAAGCTTTTTTGCATAAATGGCTTTAGGGTACCTTTTCTTCCATCTGTGCTGATGAATGATAGTGAGCTTACTGAATCTACGCATATTTGATTGTTAGGCCTATTTCCATGGACACTGTTCTGATGATTTGAAAGAAGAAACACCTTCACTTAAGAATTTCTCAATTAAAATAACACACAAACTTTTATTCGTCAAGCTTCTATCCAAGTCGTACTCACTTGTGTAACTCTCTGCCTTCTGATTGTTTTCCTTTGGATTATGATCTCCAATCCTTTAAGTCTAATGTCAATCAATAACTTTCTCAGTTTGTGTAAGACCTGCTTTATCTTTTTCTCTTGTTTTAGCTTTCTACTTAGTAGTGGCTTTTAGCCTTGTAGAAAAGGACTTTCAGTTATTAGGTCTTTTTTTTTTTCAATTTATTTTGAAACTCTAAATGTTGTTTTTTAAATTTCTTTTAGATCTTCAAATATCCCATGATCCAATGGTGATTCACTGAACCAATATAGTTTTAAAAGGTTTGATACAAATTTTTCTTTTGATTTGTACTTATAGATGATATTGAACAACGTTGGTTATCAGATGAGTAATTCAGTTGTATCTGGAGTGTACGGTGAACCCAACCTTTATTCAGATGAATCTAGTGGGGAAATAATCCCTCTGTTACAAAAACTCATCAAAACTATTGAAGAAAAAGGACCTTTACCTGTTTTACATCCAGAAGGTATGCAGAGGCAACCTATCAATGGAACATTGGGATCGTTTAATCAGACAAATTTTCAGCAACAACCTGACAGTCAAGTGGATTTATATAATCTGAAGCGGCGTGCAAATTTGAGTAAGTCATTGTCATTTTTTATTTATTTTTGGTGGAGATAATTTATTGGGAATCATGCTTTTAAGAAAACCAATATATGGAATGCACAGACAGGAAGGACTTGCCTGCTCACAGTCTAGGATTAGATATGCATCCATTTAAGATTGTAGTAGAAAAAAGTTTACAGCAATCATTCTATCTTTGTTGCATTCTTGCCTGTTAAAACCATAATACTGAATATTCTCGATATGCTATTTTGAAGTAGCAGAGGATGCTTAGACTTGGCAAGCATGTGATATTGCAGATATCCAATGTAAATAATCCTGTTATGACATTTACGTTATGAAATGAGTAAATGTTATCCTGGTATGACATTTATGTTATGACATGAGTAAATGTTATCATATTATCAGATTTATGTTATGACATGAGTAAATGATTTCCTGTTATGACATTTATGCTATGATATGAGCAAATGTTTACCTGTTATGACATTTATGTTATGGCATGAGTAAATGTTATCCTGTTATGGCTTTTAAAAAAAGAATACGCTTATAATATTTAATTTATTTAAATTTAACTAGGGTTTGCATTTTTCATTTTTATTTCAATTAATTTCAATAAAAACTTTGCATAGGTGTTCCAGGGATACAGATATTTGGCGAGGAACCAAGAGGTTATGAGTCAGAGATACAACAACGGCAACAGAATAAAGATGACATTTATAAGCACACAGATGTTGACTCTCCTCAAGATGCTCAAGCCTCTCTATCTGCAGAAGACATTCTTGCACATGTTGAAGTTGTTAAACTTGGTTCATCAAATGATGTTCAAATAAGTATTCAAAATATCATCAATGAAGGAGAACTCACTGATGAGAAAAAAGAGGAGATTAAAAAAGCGTTACTTGAAAAGCACATGTCTGAATCGATAGAGTTAGAGGATAAATTACGTGGTAATGAGATTAAGGAAGTAAATATTGTGCTCGAGGATGTTGATGAAAAGAAATTAAAAGCTATTACAGAAGTACAACAAACACTTAAGGTAAATTATAATTCTTATCACTTATTAGTTCTTATTTTGCCAAATATGCAGTAATAGTGTACTTCCACTCTGCTTATTTACTGGGTCCGAATACAGTTTACTGGGTCCGAATACAGTTTAAAATCTACATTTTTTTTTCTTTTACTTTTGTCTACAAGCCACACTTTGATTATGCTGAAATTTTGGGTTGTTTAATCATAAATATTATTTCTAATAGATTAAACATGTCGGCCATTTTGTTAATTGTTTTGGGCTCAGTCTTAAACATTTTAGGCCTAAAATCAACATTTTATATTTTGTCAAAGTTGTGTTAACTTTTTTTTAAATTAGTTAAAGGACTTTATTTTACCTTATATTGCCATATTTTACCTTATATGGGCATATTTTACCTTATATGGGCATATTTTACCTTATATGGGCATATTTTACCTGATGGAAATACTAATATTCTATTATATATTAATTATGCTTATTATTATTATATATTATTTGTGCTTAGTTTTGCATTTGCTGTAGAGTCCAGTCTCCAGGACCCGAAACGTGATCGTTTTAGGCCTAGGGGCAAAGTTTTTGAAATTGTACTGAATTAGAAAATGTCATTGATCCTTATTTATACCTAGCATCACTCTTTTCAAACGCACATTTTAATGCTGAGCTAAACAAAAACATTTTAATTGATGTATTTGAGAAATTAAACATTTATTAATTTGTTATAAAACTTATCCATCTATCTCCCTATCATTTCATTGGAAGTTTCTAGACTTTTCATAAAACAGATCATTAATCACTAAAATGCTTGTTTTAAGTATTTATTTATTTATTTAAGCATTTATTTGTGTACATTATTTGAATAATTATTTCAAGACTTGTTTTATAAATAAATAACAATAAAACATTTTAATAGTTTATCATTTTGGTGATGTTTAAATCTCATAGCTGACTTAAATATTTTGATTTTCATTTCTACCTGGTATTCCTCACATATATGATAATTCCTGATAGTAACCACATATTGCCGTTGTCAAATTTAAAGAAAATTCCATTGGTTAAGTAACTTAAATAATTACATTCTAATAAAAAGTAATCATAAGTGTATCTAAAAACAGCAAAATTTTTCGTTTTCTGCTCTTTTAATTTCTCCATCAAAAAATTGCAGATTCTGAAACAATCAATCAATTAATATGAACTGTTAAATGCACACGATCAATTTCTCTCGTGTAGGCTAAGTTGCAAGGTGTGACAGACGAAGAAGAGCGCAGCAAAATCATTGACAAGCATGCTGACCAAGTACACAACATTGTTGAAAAATTTTCTGATTTAAAAGATCTAAGGTTGAAAGCACTGAAAAATCAGTTAGTAAATGATAGAAAGGAAAAGAAAGATTCTCTATACAAGTGAGTATTACCCATTCAAAAGATTTTTAAATTTTACATTAATAAGTTTCTACAAAATCTTTAAGAATACCACAAATATTTTAATTTGGAAAAAAAGTTATGAAACACTGAAAGTTGAGCCTTTTGAGGAAGATAATTCCATTTTAATTTGTTATTCATGTTCATAGCTATATAGTGTTTTAAATCTACCAACATGACATCTGTGAGGTTATGTAGTTATTAATTTAAACCTTTGTCTTTTCAACATTTTGTTAGCCATCATGGCCAAAAAACTAGGTAAAAAATGGATTTCTAAATACCAAGGGCATTGCACGATCAGAATAACTTCTTTAAGAATCTAATCATAAATTTCTGTGTAGCAATATTTTGATTGATCTAAACTAGAAATTGCATAAATTATTTTTCTAAAGTGGTTAGAACAAGCTGCTCTCCCATCTTTCTGTTGTAGATAACAGAGGAGAGGAAAATTATGTCTGCTGTAAGCTATAAAATAACTATATGGTACCAACTTTATTGAAATAATATGGTAACAAAGCATATGCTGTATTGTTAAAAGTTACGGATAGCCAAATATAATACCACTTGATGCATGCAATGTTTCACAAGGCTCTTCTTATGGTTCCGTATAATGTTTTCTTAGAATTTGGAATATTTGAATTTTAGTTCAATTTTTTAGGTCTAAAATCAAAATTTTTCAAATTTTCTCCAAATTCAGTAATTAATTTCCGATTTTTGTTTTTTCTCAAAAAGTTACGAATACGCTGAAATTTTGTATTATATTTTGTATTTATCTATTGTTGTAGTATTGATTCTATTAAATTATTGGTTTTTAAATATTTTTGACACAATAGAATGAGCGTTTTTCAAGTCACGCTTGTTATTTTTAGGAGTAATTTAATTAATTAAGTTAAATTATTTGTTTTCCAATTTATTCCAAGAATTATCTGGATTATACACTTTTTAAGATGATCCGTGTCACTTTTTCAGATGATCCGCGTATTTCTTGTATATCTTATGAATTTATAGGTCATTACTTGCTTTTTATTCTGGTTTGAATAAGTAAATTAGATACCAACCTCGGTTTATAAAGATGCACCGTACAACCTCCAGGTTGCCATCGGTTGTCAATCCAGTGCCCATACTCAAATAGTAAAAGACCAGTCTGGCCAGCATACTCTAGAACGAAAACATAACATTAAAAAAAATCTTTTTACTTTGTAGCTAAAAGCAGTTTAGTAGACCAGTTATTTCACACAATCAAATGCACATGTTAAATTTTATTTCTAATAAACTGGGCACAGTATTGGGCGCAGGGCTTTTTAAGAAAATTTTTAAAGTTTTATTAAAATCTGTGATTTTTTAATTGAAGCATGAAGGTAAAGGACTATAGAGGGTATCTTTTAAACTGTAAGCTTTTTGTATTTTGGAAATATTTATAAGGCCCAGTCCCCAGGTTCCAAATCACAGTCATATATGTTTCCTAAAGAAAATATTGAAATAATAATTGAAAATTTTTTGAAAACTGTTCTTTCTTTTTAGTTAATTTTACATAAAGTCAAATTACCATGGAGGTAATTTTTTTCGCCCCCTGCAAAAAATTCTTGCTGTCTGAGCTCATATCACAAAATGGATTTAATTAGTCGAAAAATTGCTTTTTTGATATTTTTCAAGAAACTGTTTTTTGATTTTGCTGAAAGCCAAGTTAATTGGACTAAATCCAGTATTTTAGCTAAAACATAAAACTACGACAACTTCATCCACTTCTACGCACTACCACTGATTTCACACATTGTTTCTCAATTCAGCTAACTACTACTTTGTTCTACCCACTTTATCCGTTTATTCCCAATTCAATCCACTACGGCTTACCTTGTTCTACTGACCTCATTTCAATGCTGTCTATGGTGATTTAATTCCACCTACTTTCACCTAACTCTACCCACTACAATTTGATTCCACTCAATACGGTTTTTTCTGCCTACTAATTCTACACAATCCCTCCCACTGCTCAATTCTTCCACTACCACATAATTCCTAAAAAAACTTCTTTATTCTGTCACCACTTACTATTACATTTCAATCATTTCACCCATTTCTGCTCATTTCCACTCTTTGCTACTTAATTCTACCCAATCCTACCTACTTCTACCCATTCTTACCAAATTTTAACCGGTAAGTTTTGATTGCAAACACTGTCACGTTTTTCCTCTACTTTATTCCACCAACTAATGCTTATTTCCATTCAATTCTACCCACCATGATTGCTCAGTTCTATCTATTCCCACTTGATTCTACTCATATGATTTTTAAAGGTAATTGAAATTGGATATGGTTGATTCCATTTTTTAAAAAGTACAAAAATATTAGCTTTTACTTAAAAATTAGTGTTTTTGTTAGTGGATGCAGTTTTTGAAATAAATTACTTGTTGCTGTACTAAATTCATATTAACAATTTATTATATTTATTTGTACAATTCCACTTTTCTTTGGTTTATCAAATGTCTAAGCACTGTGTGATTGCATAATAAAAAGTTCAATCACCATCTTTTCGCTGAAAAATAAATTTTGCACCTGTCACTTGCTTTTGTAATGAAGGTAACGTATTCCTATAACTATAACAAAAATAAAAAAGTATTCCCTTTTAGAGTAATTTTGTCTCTTGTTGGCATTGCGGGAACTTTTGTTTATTTCTAAAAAATTGTATTTCCAGCAAACATTTAACAGAGTGTCATGACAACAGTGTGCAACTAGACTACGCACTTCCTGATCCAAACCAATTAGAAGCTGACATTGAGTTATTAGCAAAAGAGCAAGAAAAGCTTTTTAATGAACTTAAAATATCATTTGAAGTGGAGAAGGAGCAAAATAGAGGAATGCAATCTGCAGCTAAGATCAGAGAAATAGAGGAACACTTAAATGAAATGGATATTCAATTTACTCCTGAAAGTGAACAAACAATTGATGAAATGAAAAAGGTTGTTTTTATTTACATTTTTAATTTTTATTGAAGAATATAAATTTGACTTGACCTGGTATTATTACTTTTCTAAAGTTACAGAGGAAAGCGAATAAAATTTTCTTTATCCCCATCATACTCTTTATAAACAGGTAAATTTCCAAAAAAACAATTAAACTCTTATCTGCTTAAACTTATAAGTAAATGTTAGTTATTTTAAGCAACTTTTTCTCCTCCTCTATAAATTTTTCAATTTTTGTTTATCTGCCTCTTCTTCTGGTTCCCTATCAACAGGCCATCTTAAGAACGGTCATTTTTTTATAAAAATTAATTAAAAAATAGCTCAAAATAAAATCTTAAGATTATTTTTGAAACTTTTATGTTAGAGTATTACAGAAGGTATTTTTTTAATACCAAAAATTCTCTTTCTTTAAAAAAAAGGCTTAACAATATTTGTTTTTTAAAAAAAAATTTCACATTTTATCACAGTTTTTAGAAAAAGCGATGGTATTCTTTCTAAATTTTGTAGAATACCATAGAAAGCTTCTTTCTACAAAAACAGTTACTCATCAGAAATTTTATTCTCCCAACCAATGAGCCTTAGCAACAACCATTTTTTAAACAAAATTTTGTCTCAAAAAAAAAAAAGATAATCAGTGAGCTTCTTCTAAATTTAATGGTTTTGTAGATTGCATCGTTTTACCGGAATGGTTGCTTAAAAGAAATTTCTTGTTTCCTATATACGGCTCCTAGTAAATACTTTTTTTTGTTTTATATTTTTTCACTACCATTTGCACTAAGTTTTTACCCCTTTTTAGTTCAAAAATTTAAATTTGCTGAGTCATAAAAATTATTATTTTTGTCAACCAATTCTATTCTTTAATTACCAAATAAGTACAAAAGAGTTGTTTCAGCATAATTTGATCTTTCCATGAACCTTCAATTTTAGCTTGACACCCAATTTAACAGATTTTTTATTTTAGTCATTCCTACGATGTCAATTCATTCGCAAGGTTTTTTTTTCAAAAGCATATATAGACCATCTTTCAACAATTTCCTTGCTCCATTTTCAGTGAACTCCATTGCTTCTTATTTTCAACTGATTATGCGACTGGAAGAATCTGCTAGACATAAGCTAGACATAAGTTAGAAAAACAAATTTTTAGACAAAAACTATGGAATAAAACAAAAAACATAAGCTAAAGGAATGGTTGTCTGGTTGTCCATTTTAGTCCCAAGTAATTTTATTATTCTTTCTGAGAACTCTCCCTCTATGTTTTTTTTTTCTAATCATTTTAAATTTTTTAGTAAATCGTTTCCTGCAAGGCCAGATGTCGATACTAGGCAGGAAGCTAAAGAAGAACTCTAAAAAACTCTAAACTTACGGCACCAAAATAGCTTTTCAAGCACTGAGTGGGCGATACCTCAATTTGCGGATGCATAACTGAGCTATCCGTGTACACTTGCTATTTATTTTAGTCCCAAATAGTTTCATTCTTCTATCTGAGAATTGACCCATGTTGTTTAATTTACGGAAAGGTTAAATTTTGTTTCTGTTTGTTTATTTTAGAGAATCGACCTTGAAAATAATATGCGAAAGAATTTGAAAGATCGTTTGATTAAGCGCCGTACTGAGAAAAAGCAAAGAAATATGCCGAATAATTTATCTCTTGAAGAACAAGAGAAAATAAAAGAAGCATGGGCTGTAGAAGATGAAGTTGATCGTGAAATAGAGACTGCAACAATTTTGGCTGTGTTAGAAAATATAGCAGGTGTTGAAGAGAACTGCCAAGAAAGAAAGTTATTTGATCAGCTTACCAATAGTGCAAATATGTCAGAGGTATTTAAAATTATTCAGTTTACACCTCTAGTTTGTTTAACACTGTCGTATAAAGAAATGGAACAAAACTATTAATTAGGACTACTTAATTAGTAGGTATCATTTAATGCTACCATTACCAGTTCACCCAATATTTTTTAAATTAGTTTTTCATGTTAGTGGTTTCTAAAGTAGCCTCTATGAGGTTCCATTTAATATATGTTTTTTCTCCCTGACTATTCAGTGGATATTTAAAGGGTTGACTTTTTAACCTTTTAAATAAAAACTTGTTAGAAAAACTATTTATAAGTTATTTATTGTAATATTCGTAATAAAAAATAATCAAAAAATTTTATAAGTAGTCAATATAAATTTCTAAAGTATATAGTCAATGTAAATTTGTGTACGAGAGTATGAATTTATGTGGTTAAAGTATCAATTAATACGCAAAATCTCTCAATACGAATTTTCTTTTTTATTAGAAATTTTTGCTAGATTTTTGGTCACCAGCGTCTTCAGCTTTCGAATGGCTGTTATTATTTAATGTCGATTTAATGGTTTCCTTTTTGACAAAAGTAACCGAATAATGGCGTCCAAAATTTTGATTTTACATGTTTCCCTTCATCCTGATTCATTCCTCTATTTTTTAGGCCACATTGTTGGTACTGGATCTCAAGTAATTTGCGGATTTTTCTAATGAATTTGTTTGTCTCTATTTTTAGGGTTTTTGTCTTTAGTTTTGTTTTTTGTTGGCA
>JAUZNK010080433.1:0-13249 GCA_035046665.1 Euphysa ruthae | reverse complement strand
TATTTATTTTTTTTTTGTGACTGGCCCACACATGATTAAATATCTAATGTTGAGGAAAAAGTAAAACTTTTTCGCAATCAATTTATAAAATCTTGAATTTTATACCAAAGAATATACTTTTTAAATGCCAAATGCTATCCTAAAACATACTTTTTTGCATTTATGGCTTGCCGTGTAAACAGGGTTTTAAAAAATGTTTAGTTAATAAAAACATGATTTATTTTAGAAGCAAAATACTGTTTGTAAACGCTTTCGCAGAGAAAGTGAAAGTGGGTAAAACCTGCAGAATAAATGCTAAAACTTATTTTTACAGAAAGAAAAGATGTTTAATTCTTGGTTTAGACCTCAAAAAATTCATCCAGCAATGTAAATCCTGTAAATAACTAATCAAACGATGTAAATGTATAGATCGGTAAATGACAACTTTGTAAATACTGAATCAGAAGCATCTATAGAGGAAGCAAACTCCTCGTGTCTAACTGTAAATAAACCGAAAAAAAGAACTACATAACAAAAAGTGGAGATAAGAACAATCATGCTAACTTGATTACAAATACTTGCCAAATTTTAACTAGAAATTTTTATGTTTTATCAACTCAAACTGCTTGGTGAGCCAATATGTTAGAAGAAAAAATAATTTTTCTAAGTTTCATATCTCCATTTATCTCGAGAACTTTGTTTCCATTCACATGAAAAGCTACTTAATGCTATAAAATTATATTTCGAGTTATTTTTTTCATTTCGCTTATTTTTCAATATATAATTTGCAAATTTTGCTGGAATTTTCAAACTATTCAATACGTTTCAGGCGCAAAAAAAAAAAAAAAACGCTTTTGAATTTTTCTCCATTAGGCATGGTGTGGTTTCTGAAAGATTTTACATGATGATGAGTGTTTTATCATTTTGAATTTCAGAGATTTTGGAAAGATTTAACAAATTTTATTAAATGATAGAAATTATTATTTGTTATAATTTCAGCATTCTCTGCCAATTCAAACTCGTATCGGAAGTCTAACGATAATAATTTTTAAACATCTGCCTACCTTAAAACTCCAACAAAAAAAAAATCTTGTTATCCAAAGCGCTGCATGTTCATTAGTGTTCTAAGAACGTGTTATATTTCGAGAAAGCAGTAATAAATGTTTTTTACTTTTAGAGCTTTGTTTATGGTTAGGAGATGTGGTTATAACTCAAAATAACATTATTGAAACTATTACAAAATTGCAAACTGAGTACACAGTTTACCTTGAAATATTTCCAACCGAATTTTTAACTGGAGCATATAGCAATGTGATTCATTTAACGATTGGTGGAGATGAACAAGCTAATGGTGACAGAATACCTGCTGTATGGTTGAAAAACGACGGCTCTGGCAGAGTGGTAATTCATTCGTCTGTAAATGGCGATCTTAGTGCCAGATTTGAGGCTCACCCCATCAAATTAAATCAATGGTCGAGTATTGAAATATCACAAAAATCTGACGAAAACAGTTTTTTTTCTTTCCAAATAAAAATTAACGAGGTGGAAATATTTAATGTCAAGAATAATAATGTAGCATGTTTTGAACAGGTGAAAGTTTACGCATCTGACGTTTGGTATCAAAGACAGCCAGGATTGATTAGAAATTTTTACATTATCAACGGAGTGCACTAAAGTTTTTCCCGAAAGGGAGTTTTATTGGCGGCTTACTCCAGACTTATTTTATACAAAGTAGTTATAACATAAAATAACATAGTAGCAGCGTGTTGGACTTATGCAAAGGCCAGATTTGTAGCAAAGACTAACACAACTCACTTCTATAACTATTGTAGACAATAAGAGGTTTTTTTTTTTAACATAGATGCAAGCTAAACGATGCAATAGAAAACTGTTAGTAGACTCACATTCAATAACGCTATTTTAGTTATAGGGAGATTTGTGGCAAATATTTTGATCAATTGAATACCTTACCACATTTTTTTGCTTGGTATATTTTAAATATGAACGGACTTTGAAAAATAAAATCCAAATAGAAGATTTTGGAATATAGAAAAAGATATATTTCGGATTCTAACCGATTTAAAAGCTTTTTGGAAAATGTTTAACTTAGAGTGTTTTGTTTTTTTCTGATGAAACACATATGGCGAGTTTTTTCAGATGAAACACATATTTTGTGTTAGGCACCTGAAGTTACGTGAAAAAATGCTGCGGATTTAAACAGCCAACCTTCTGTCTCGTACCAAATAAACACTAACCATTAGATGAGTAACTACTTATAAATACAGGATAAAATTTTAAATAAATTTTTAACAAAATTAAAAATAAACAAAACACCAGGCTATAAATAGTACAATGACTAACGATTAGATGAAAGCTTCGTGTAAACCCAAGTTAAAAGTTTCGTGTAAATTCGATTTAATGGCTTCATGTAAGCACACCATAATAGATTCGTGTAAACCCTACTCGTATGAATGAAATAATTAATAACTTCATATAAACACAATATATACGAATAATATAATTCACGAATTACGCCAGGGCGCAAAGTGCACGAAGTAAAATTCGAATTTTATGATTAAAATCGAATAAAAGATCTGATTTCACCCAACATTTCCTCCCTGTTTTTCAAATCGCATGCTGCAACTTTTTCAAGTTCTTATTTCAACATGGGAGTCTAGAGACAATAATTAAACTTCTTTTATTTTTTTATTTTTATCACATTTACATAACTTTCAGTTATCTTTAACTGGAACCTAAAAGTTAAATTATTACAACAAATGTAATAATACTTAATATATTTTTGTGACGGCGAGGGAGGGTGTGTTAGATCCTTTTTCTTTATCTGTACTAGTACAGTATTGTAATAGATCAATGTTATAGTCACCTAATAGTATTATAGATTCATTTTCAGATGATAACTTTAAAAGAAGCGAAGATTAGTAATTGTTTTTGAAATCATTTATATCCATGCAGGAATGTATAAAAATACATACAACAGTAATTTTTTGAATAGACAATTTGAAAAAACATAGATTCAAGAATTAAATTGTATGAAATATATGATTTTGGCCACTCTGTCAACACAACCACACAAGATAAAATATAGAATCATCATCATGATGAACAAATAACCACTTGCACCTAAAATTTTGAATAATCTGGTGCAGTAATGGCGAGTCTGATATTTCAAGCACTATGGCTAACATTTCAATAAGCAAAGCCGCCTGTAAGAATTGTGCTATAAGAATCAAAGTTTCTCATCAAGCTAGCTTTAAATTCTAATTTGAATGTAAAAAAATCATTCATAATAAACTCAAAACTTAAACCTCTTTCCAAAGTCTGGATTTTTTTTCATGTGTAAATTATATTAATGCGTTGCTTCCATTCTATGCTAGTTTTCGGAATCAACGACAACGTGCTTTTTGTACTCCATTGATTGGTTTCCATTGACAAAAGCTGTTTTTTCAAAATGTCTTCTTCTACTTCAGCATGATTTCAAACTTAGCAACTATATCTACATACTATTCCTCTAAAAACCTGTCTCGTTTTGTACTCAACTTCAAGTGTTTTCTTTTTCTATTAAAGTTAATTTTTTTCCATCAGTAAATGTTTCAGTTACCAGTTTTAATGCCTTTGATGATATTTCTGATTTCATTTGGTATTGTGGAAATTCGTTGAACTGCAAGAATTATTTCATTATCGATGTTGCTCACAAATTGTTTGTCTTCTATTCATGAAGTATCCACTGTTGTTATTAATAACTGATTCTCTTCTGTATCAAAATTTTCTTTTAGTTTAGTCATAACACATGTTTCCCTTCCTTTGTTTTTATTGTGAAACTCATGTTTTTTGTTATTTTTAATGGAAAATAAATTGTTTCATTACGTCAGTATATGTTAAAATGTTTTGATATTCTACATTAAAGTAATTGTCTTCATCCTCTGTAAACAATTTAACCGCCGGCAATTCTGTATCATTTTTTACACATTCATTCACTCATTCCATTTTTCTCTGTAATAGTAATTTTTCACTTATGAGATCATAATTTCTAAAACTGTGTGGAGTCATTGTGAAGTCATAAGTGAGTTTTTGAATCTTTAAAGACAATGCCACTTGGAGTATCCACAAAACAACGTTCTCTGATAGATGATCAGAAATTTTCTCAAAGTGTCCTTGCTACTCTTTTGGGTGTTACTCTAAAATGCGGTATAATTGAATTAAGTTTTTTGTAAAAACCTTTTGCTAATTTACTAAGTTCGCTTGGGATAACTCCAATAGGATTTTTTCCATCATAAAACTCTTTGAGTACTTGTAAATGAATGATACTACTTAGAAGTATGTGATCGGGGTTATAATTTGAAGTTGTTGATGTTATCTCTTTAAAAGTGCTAGATATCCTTTATTCCTGCACTTTATTTGCAAAAACCTCTGAAATTAACCCAAAACTAAGTGGTGTATGAGCTACAATTGTATGTAAATACTTGCTATATAACTTTTTCATTGACATTTCTGGAGACAATGGCTTCTTATTAACCAATGAGTTTCAAAGCATAACATGAAGATACGTGTGGTTGCACCAACGAAGAAACTTTTCAACAGTTCTCTCACGCTAACTTGAGAGTGATTTTCTATAAGAGTGGGACAGGAAAAGACAATGTTTAAATTTAGGTCCTCTGAATTTATTAAAATTTTTACAGATATATGATACTATTGAAAAAAAGTAAATTGTCAAAATTTCGAAAAGATCAAAATAGTTATTTGTTCCCAAATACAGAGGTTTCAATTTTTGACCAAATTTACTAAAAACAGAAAATTGGATTCTGAACAGTACTTAGAATAAAATATTTCTGTAAGGAACTGTAATTAAGACTTACAGCTTAGTAGGGCTGTTTATAACCATGGGTAGTTACAAAAAATGTAAAAATATATATTTGAAATCAATCTAGATTTCTTTACCAGTCTCGTAAATAGGTGAAAACGTACCAGTTTTTTTATTTATTCCATAACAAAAAGACTAAATATATAAAATTTTGTACTACAATAAAGAATAAAATTTTACTATTACAAAAAAAAACTCGAAAAACTTATAAAACTTAATTCATTAAAATCAAACTTGGCTAATTACTTACAACATATTTTCAAATGACTATGTTCCAGCTTCAGTTACTACCCTCACCCTTACTACATATGTTTACTGTATCAACGCTATAATTACATACCACATATTAAATTAATTGCTGTCAAAGTTTTCTGTTTTTCATATCCCAAATATTACAAATTTCTCCTAGGAGCTGCACAATTTACTTAGCAGCCAGCATTTTAAGTTTATGGAGATCGTTTTTTACAATACCAAAACTATCATAATAATGAGAAATTACAGTTAAACAATAAGTATATCGAAATCACCTTGTTTTTAGAAAATCATCCTATATTGAAGTCTGTCTGGAAATAACCTAATGATCATTACACTCAGCTCATATGAGGCAGGTTCACATGTTCTGAATGGTGACAACAAATTAAATCTTTAGGTCCTATTATTAACTCTATTATTTAATCGATCATTCAATATTACTAAAAAAATTAAAGTACACGAGGTTTTCTCAAAATTTGCTTACTTGGCCATCCTTACAATAGCGAATTTGCGTATTATTAATTCGTAAATTAGTAAATATCTCAAGCTGCAAGGATTGCTACGCTAAATATATGTTCCGTAAAGCTGCTGAACAATTACACTAATTTTGCCATTTATCACTTTATCACTGTGTAAGAATCAGCAACAGATTTTATTATGCTTTCATCTTTTAATACATACACACACTAGATTACATCGTTAAAATTGAAATTAAAAATTGCGTGTTTACATCTAAAACTACATATCAAAAAGCGGAGTTGGCATAAAGCGGCATTGGCACAGTGGTAGGACGTTTGACTTCGGAGCCAAAGGTTGCCAGTTCGACTCCTTCCTCTGGCAGAAATATATTTCCGTGTTATCTCTGAGTTTCTGAGCAAAACTTATTGCATAATGCAGCTCTAGCTCAAATTGGTGGGTTGTTTGGTTGAGCGGATTTCGTAGGCGCAAATGGGCGCTCTAAGTACTCCAAGAATCGCCACGGGGGCCCACCTGGAAATATTGTCACGGCAATTTGTTGGTTCCCCACGTTAGATATAACATGATCACTCTCTCACTCACTCATCATCAGGTCTAATTATATCCTCATCGGTTTTTATTAGCATTACTCAACATTGAAACGTTGGTTAACTTAAATTTAAACCTGTTAAATTAACTTATGAATAATGAAAAATGAACTATGAATAATATAAATATTTACGCAATGGTTTATTTATAGTCATTATATTATATTTATATATAGTCCTACTCTTTATTAAATCCAGGTGATTAACCAAAAATATTTTATACCTCTCCGTGGTATTTCTCGTTTAAGGTTTAATAAATTTGATTTCTTATAATTGTCCGTTACAATTTTTTCGTAAAATCCAAGAATTATTTTTTGTTGAATTCTTCAAAAATTTCAGAGTTCATAAATTAAAAGCGATGATTTTAGATTAAATAAAGAAAAACATTTTTAATTCAATTTTGGTTTTTGGATCAAACATTTTTGATTTTTGATTTCTGGCACGAATATATTTAAATATATAAAGTCGAGTAAAAAAATAAAACTTTTTCGGAATCATTTTATAAAATCTTGAATTTTATACGAAGTTAAAGATCAAATAAGGTGTTTTTTTTAAACCAGTATTCTCATTTTCTAGTGTAGGCCATTGAAAATGCCAAAAATTGTCCTGAATTTTTGTTTCCTTTTTCTAGACAATTGGCTTTAATATTTTTAAAACTTTTGTACACTAATAGATGATATTATTTCTAACTATTTTAATATTTAGGTTGTTTTAAACATTGTATCGGCCACAGACTTACATGCCACTAAATAAATTTTAGAATTTTTTTCGAGAAATTGTTCTAAAATTCTTAAATTTAGCTTTAACTATATCATATTGTTATATTGTCTAATTTAAAGCAAAACATTTCCAATTAGCTTATTAGCGACCAATTATGAAAAACGCTTTATAACACGAGCATTTTAAGTACCTTAATTTTGCTTCAAGAATGTTTACTTTAGTACCCTGGCAACGTTCGTAGTTATGAGAAATACCTCTTTGCATTTACGGTTTGCCGTCTACCTGGGCTTTAAAAAAATTTTTTACCTCATGAAGTCACCATATTTTGAAGGCAAAAATCCGTTTGCAAATACTTTCATAGAAAAAGTGAAAATGGATAAAGGAAGCAGAATAAAAGCTTACACTTATTTTTACAGAAAGAAAGGACGTTTTTTTTTGGTTTAGACCTCAAAAACTTCATGCAGCAATGCAAATACTATAAATAACAAGTCAAACAGTGTAAGTTTGTCGGTAAATAACAACTCTTTAAGTACTGAATCAAAAACATCTTTCGACGAAGCAAATTCGTCAAAGCTAAACTGTATATAAAATTAAAAATAAATAAATAACAAAAAGTAAAAAAAAAAAGCAATCAATCTCAACTTGACTGAAAATATTTGAGAAACTGTCACTAGAATTTTTAATGTTTTAAAATATGGTTTCTGAATATTACGACGTTTTGGAAATTAAAAAACATTTTATCTAGTCAAACTTCTAGGTGAGCAAATATCTAATAAGAAAAAAGAATTTTTTCCAACTCTCAAATCTCCATATACCTCCACAACTTTGTATCCATTTTCATGAAATATTGCTTAATGCTATAAAATGATATTTTATCCTCAGTTCCTGGCGTGTCCGCCCGGCCTTGTCGCGCCGCCCAACCTATTTTTCTTACCGCCCCAGCGGCAGTGAGACTCAAGCAATTCTGATGCTGGATCGATGGATACCCCACAATAGCACAGCAGCAGAATTCTGAGGCTGGCTCGATGGAAACCCAACAACAGCAAAGTAGCAGAATTCTGAAGCTGGCTCGATAAAAACCCCACAGCAGCACAACAGCAGAATTCTGATGCTGTCACGTAGTATCATAAGCACAAGACGGGCCTTTTGAAACAGCGAGGTAAGTTAACAGCGAGAGGCTCCTGACCAGATCAAACTTGGTGTCACCACCCACAGCGTTCCCATCCCCACCCGTACACCCAGACTCCCGTGAAAAAGCACTTGCAGTCCTGCAAGGCGGCTCCCAAGGCTAGTTGGAGAGTTCTCGCACCGAAAAAATTCAGGGGAGCAGCAGAATGAGTGAACCAGGGATTATTAGCGCCAGGCCAGGCCCCAAGGGTGGCCCACCCCCTCGCCACCCCAGGTGTGGCCGACGGCACGTCTAGCATCCGCCCAGCCCCGATGACACATCGTCACCCCCAGCTTCACGCGTTGTGGCGGCAGCCAGGCTCAAGTAATTCTGATGCTGGCTCGATGGAAACCCCACAACAGCAGAATTCTGATGCTGACTCGATGGAAACCCCACAGCAGCAGAATTCTGATGCTGACTCGATGGAGATTCCCTAAGGTTGAATTTTTGTAGATCTATTTTCAATGCAGTCTGCTCATACGCCGCTGGAGAAACTTCGCTGAGTCTGTGAAATTCTAAAGTGAGCTTCCAACCCCGATTTTTTGCATGAAAGAATGGCGGGACTCTTTCCGGCCTCGTTCGATAAATTCCTTTTTTGTGTTCTTGTCCAGCTCCCGTTTTTTTTGTGCCCCCATCCTTAAGTTTTTTTTCATGTCGTGATGCTTCTGCACTTCTTTTATGGCTGCCTGGAACTCGTCCTGGCTTTTAGCACCGTCGTCAAGTGCTTTACTGACCAGTTATGAAATTGAATTAAGTTTGCTCTCAGCGAGCACGCGGATCTGGTCGTGTTTTTGAGCCTTGGCACCGAGTCGGCGTGTGGCAACCTTGGTTCCAGCACTTGCAAAGCCACGCCCGGCAGCAACGCCCAGAATGATGAGGACCACTGGCGCAGCGACGATGGTTGCAAGAAGACCCGTCCCAACTCCGCCCAATATGACCCCCGTTGCGGAGGCCCCAACGTCTATGCCGTTCAGGATATTGACCGAGCGGCAGTACTTTTTATTTAGACCCGCTCTGGCGACACCCTTGGCTAATAACTGGTCCCGAAGACGGGCAACTTGTGTTAATCTGTAGTCTGCCGCAGACACAGGCTGGCCCTGGTACACCGCATCAAGGGGAGGGTAGAGGTGAGGGTATTCGTCTACTTTCTCCATGTTGATCCTAGCCCAGGGACATTTCTCTAAAATGCTTATTCGGCACTATAGATACTACGCAGCTCCCATTCGAGATCCTCGTCTATCTCGCCCGTTTTGATATACTGGTGCGGCTTTTTGGGGTCTATCGTCTTGAAACTTTTAGCGGTTTGATCCTCGATTTTTAACCTCCAGGGGCCTTCCCGTCGTAGGGTTGCAGGGATGAAAGTAGCAAACCCATACCAACCAGCATGGACCGCGGTGATGTACAGGACAAGGTATTTGCTGGGATCATCTCTCAGAATTTCCTTGTCGTAGCATTTGGCTGCGCCATTATACAGCAATCTTGAAGAAAGCCTTACGCCGTCTGCATTTTGAAAAAGACCCCAATTTGGGGCGAGAGTTATCTCTCTTGGGGGTCCTTGCTCACCAGGATAGTCCACGCTCCCAGCGTTCGCCCTGTGGACCAGATTCACTGCGCTCTTCTTTTGGGTCCGGCGGCCCTTAATTGCCAGGGTCGTCATTTTCACTAATAGGTCCGGGCTTTCACTGGGGTCCTTTTTTTCTAGGTGAACCCTGTTCACCTGGATGCCCCTGCTCACCCTGAGGGCCGGCCGGTCCGCGCACTCCCGTTTCTCCTTTCTTTCCCACAGGCCCTCGCTCCCCCGGGTCTCCTTCAGCCTTAATTGATCCCGCCGGCCCACCTGTGGTACTATCAGGCGTAATGGAATGACCGTGGAATATGTTTACCATGACACGTAGTGTCTAAAGATCTTCCGCGACGGGGTATATGGAATCCCACCCTCTGCATCTAAATCGCAGATGTGGTCTATATAGTGGGCGATGGAGAAGTCAACGAAGAGGGGCTTGAATTGTTCGCTGGTAGAGTCATTATAGACCTCCATAAAGCGATTTATAGCGCCGGGAGCGATCTGGCAACCCAAGCAATGGACCGCCTTTTTGTCGGCAGGGAACCGGAAGAGACATATGTAGTCCATCTGCAGCCGCTGTTGCCGTGCGTCGCCGCTTCCACACCACCAGTGAGATACGAGTATCAGAGTGCAGTAATCGTAATAAGAGCCGTCTCTGAGCAAGTGGCCCATGTAACGACTCTTTCCCGCTTCTTCCATCAGGTCGTCGACGATCAGACAGTTCTTCTTAGACGATTCGAACTCGATCGGCTCTTCGGGTATGCTAGTGTAAGTGTGCACGGGAAGGCCTCGGACTTTCAAGAAGTCGATAATATTGCTCTATGCCGGCTGATCCAACACACATACAACGATTCGAAGGTTGATTTTGGGTGAAAAAGGAGGTTGCGGATGAACGTCGTCTTGCCACACATTGTTGGTCCACATATTAGACTTCTCGCCGGGTGCGCCGGTAGGCATGATTCTAATACCCGGAACTCCATTTCATTTGAACGCTATGTTTACGCATCGTTATATGGACGTAAACATAGTGGTTCAATATGAGTGAAGATACGGTGAAAAAGACTCGTATTCTCACGGCCCACGACCTAGCCAGTTTGTTGGAAGCAGCGGTGAAAAAGATTGCTAAACCTCACGCGCAGTCGGAGCCAACTCGACCAAACCTAGACGAGCTCAAAAAGGGACAGGAAGATGCCATATTTCATCGCGAGCTGGCCCAGGAGAAACAAAAAAGGGTCAAGAGGACGATTGAACGCGAGGCACCCCTAGAATAGCAACTGGCGGAACTTGGCGGAGAGGATTCTATTAGCCCACTTCAGTTAGACAAACTTAAAAGCAAGACACCAACAGCGCGGGAGCAACAAGCGCTACCCGATACTATGGGAGATAGATCGGAAGATCTGCTTCGGCAGGTGTTAGGTCCGTCACCCTCCACACGTGAAATGGAAAGGTTTGCCGACATACGCCTTTAGCTACGGTGTAATATTGGGTCAAGCGAGCGTGGTGAGATTGAAATACGCGGTTACCCCTTTCAAGGCATCAACCTTGGGACAGCTCTCCCGCTACCTTGTTAAGGGCTCGCGAGGTTTGAAGTGGCAGGTCCCGTTTGGGGTTTCTGAGCTAGGAGACCCACTGCGACAGCAGGGGATAGTCTCCTCAAAGTTTCCGGAGAGCGTTAGACCATGGTTAGGCGGGCGAACCGGCAGATTAAAATATCGGGGATCGCTACTACGTACCCTTAGAAGGCTGCCTAGTTTTCCAGTAAAAGACAAAACAAGCTTACAACCCCTATACTATGAGGGCGACTGCCACGATAGTCAACGATCACTCTCTCTCAGGCCCACTACTTGAGCTTCCGGGATTCCCAGCAGTGACAAAACTCGAGGTCGGAACCCACGTTAGTCGCAACCTGATAGACACTACTGGGGGGTGAAAAGCCTCCTGGTGTACGTCAGCATTATCGAAAATACCAACGTAGGCTCGCTCCAGGTCCCGCTGCTTGCGGCAATTCTACTTGGTAATGCCAATCCTGGTGATATTATTCACAGGGCAGCTCGCGGACCCAACTACGAAGCGCATGTATTGAACACGTGGTCGTTTCAGTCAATAGAAGCTGATGTTAGAGACACGCACGTTGAGAGCATATACTTCAACCAATACGACCTGCGAATTCGGATCGGCATCCGCAAAACGCCATGAGAGTTCCTGTAATGCTGATCTCATTCTCGAGCATAAGACAAGGTTCAGAGAGTGGCTGGAAGCAGTATGTCATCAGTTTGGCCTCATGGGGTTTAGCTGCAAGACCGCTGAAATTAAGGCACTGTCTTCAAGGACGTGCGGGCACTATACCCTATGGTTCGTCCCGTCACGGTGCGAAAAATTGGGTGGGAGTACTTTAGCACTTCAGCACCTAGTTAAATTGTAGGCCTTTAAGTCTACCTTTTTTAATTGCTACGCAGTGTGCCATTCATTTCACACCTAGCAGGCCGAGCAGGGGCTGGGCGATGGTGCCCAGAACAGGACCGAGGAAAGAGAGGAATCCTGACTCGTTCTGCTCATTCTTGAGTAGTCGCAGCATTCTTTGTTGCTGATCCGGAAGAGCGCCAGCGAGCCGAAAAAATCAATCTACCTTTGGTTTGGTTCGGTGAGCTGCCGGCAGGCGGAGCTTGCCGTTAACGACGTCAACAGCAATACTATGGAGAAACGGATCGAGACTAGCCGGGGCTGACTTGAGCCCATAATCTCGTTTATGCTTCGCCCCGCGGGCGAGAGTTTCGAGATTGTGCTTATGTTTTTGGAGTTCAGCCTTTGTTTGTGGCATTATGTATAGCCTCTGATTGCGGACATATTCAAAATGACTCTTGTTGATGAGCTCTATTGCGCTATGGTTGAGGTCGGTGCTTGTGCCCGGCGGAACAAACTCCCAGGGCCACTAGCCCGCACTCTGGTTGAAATTGCCTAAAAATCCCTGGACCTGTGGCGCCGAGAAGTGAGAGTGGCGATGCCGTTTCTCTCCAACCATACGGACCTACGTGAAACTACAGGACAACTACCCGAACCCACCCGATCAGCATTTTGGAGACTGATTGGGTTGCTGAAATACATAGCTTCGCTGCTGTTATCGGCACGACAACACCATGGCGGAAAAGAAACAGCACACCAGGCCACTGACGGCTTCAGAGCTCGATAGTGCTCTCAGAGAGGTCTACTATGCCTTGGGAGGTTTTCAGGGCACCATCGCTCTTCATTCGAGACTACCAAAAAGCGCAGCCTCAAAAGACAGGGTTCGGGCATGGATAGCCAGTCAGGAGGTGGGGCGATACATGCAGACAAAACCTCCTAAAGAGATTTTCGCCCATTTTACCGAGGATCGGCCAAACGCAATCCATCAAGCTGATTTTCTCTTCCTCACGCATGACCGGGTGGGCCGCAAGACCTATAAGTATGCATTGACACTTGCGGACGTGGCCTCTCGCTAGAAGGCTGCCAGGCCATTGACGTCAAAGCTTGCAGATGAGATTGGCAAAGTTTTCACGGCTATCTACACAAACGGGACGCTAACCTGGCCAAAGGCGCTAAGGGTAGACGACGTCCATGAGTTCAAGGGGGCGGTGAGCACGCTTATG
>JAUZNK010080422.1:0-13250 GCA_035046665.1 Euphysa ruthae | reverse complement strand
CATTTTTCTGGCAGTGTTCCTTCCAAAGTATAAAAGCATTAACCATACAGATGTCCAAACTTCACCGATTTGTTTTGCAACATATTTGTAAAATGAATCAAGTTTTTTGCAAGGGTCATATCCGGGCTGTCCTTTACATATATACTCTTCATTGTTACACAGGCGAAGTAATGAAAAAATATTTCCTTCTTGACAATACCAAAATAAAATGTCAATGCAATAAAGTGTTTGATCCTAGCAAGATCAACCCCATCTTGGGGCCAAAGTCTGAAGCGTGATCTGGGAGACAATCTTTTTGCAGCTTTCTCAGCATCGATATAAGATTTTGCATATCCATTTGTCTCAGAAATTATTTCTAAAAGCAGTTTTTCTGGGACAAACAGCGAGAAAAAATACAACTCATCGGCATCATCTGGAATGTCTACCAAAATTTTACTTTCAAAAGTAAATGGATCCATCCATGTAAAGTCTGTAATTTGTCTGTCCATTTAGTATTGTCCCAGCCATCTGGTACATCTCTTGATGCATTATTCATTGGATTATTTGGGGTTGTTGTTGGTTCTGATGGTAGGTCAGGTTTTCATCAGCTAACTAATTTATAAGTGGAACATCATCTTCCTCTTCTTCATCAATATCAGAATCAAATTCAGTTTTTATATACAAAAAATCATCATTAGGTAACCTTTCACGGAGTGTATACTTGCCTCGAACAATGGAAGCCATTTTGTTTTGATGATTTTTTGTTATGAAATTATGCTCTAGAATTTTGAAAATATCTATATTATATGCATAACTATCTATATCAAATGCATATATTATAAAAGAACAATCGTTTCTTGTTATTTTGGTATAATTTATTTTAAGATTACATCATTCCTTTAGGTGTTCAGGTCCGGGCATCAATACCGGAACCTCTCGCATGCTAAGTGAGCGCACTATCGTTTGAGCTAGACCCCCTTGACAACGTAATGTAAAATCAACTCTCGCATACTAAGAGAGCGCCCTACCTTCAACCCACACCTTTTTTGACATTGTATATAAAAAAACTAATATTTTATGATATCGTCCTATTTGCCCATCGTTTAAAAATGACCAAATAAAAAATGACATAATTGTTAAGTAAATCTTTAAAATTGTTTTCGTGTCCCTCTAGTTGTTTTTTGTTCTTAATGGGAGTTAGAATAGCAGCGACCAATGAAAATGCTTCATTAAAAAATATGTAATATACCGTAGGAAATCCGTAAAATAATTGTAAAAATAAGGAATGTAAGGCTATTAATGATAAAGACTAGTTGTATACTCACCAAGATTTGGCTAATTGGTGCACATAGCAATTTAGGATGTGGCAACCTTAAAATGCAGTATAATTGTCTTTTATTTAATTCTAGCTAGAATTAATACATAAAAAAGAAAAGAAATTTAACTGTAGTACTATAGAGATATTATTTTCAATTTTCATTCTATTATTGTAAGACCACCTTAAGATCCCAACTATGTAAACAAACCACAAAATAATCTTTTGATTATATAAAAAACTAACTTATTTTGTGACAAATTATAATAACAAATATTCATATTTAAAAGCCTATTCTCACATTAAGAGAGAATGTGATTTGTAATTAGTAATAATTAAAGTTTTGGTTCTTACCTAAATGCTAATAACCCCTTGTTTTGATTTTGTGATTTGGGTGCATTCTCAAGGGGATCAAGCTTGTTGTATTCTTTAGTCTTACCAGACTGCCACAGTGCAACATCATCAACTATATCTACCAGCTACTCCGACTTTTGCTTTCAAAATTTTTCGTATATATTGCTTTAAAAAACAGCTTTCACCTTTTCAAACAAACCGAGAAAATGCCACACTGGAAAGAGAAACTTAAAAATCATTTTTTGGGATATTTTATCTTGTCTTACCTTGACTACTAGTAAATACACTATGTATGATGATTGCAGTCGGTAAAAAACATTGTGAGAAGAACACCTCGAAATGTTCGATAACATTTTTCCAGCCTAAATTGGGAAAGGCTGTATTTTCTTTGATTTCCTGGTTTTTTAACCAATCAAACTCCTCACTTTAAAAACGAAAGTTATCCAAACTGAAAGGCGAAGACACTTTATCAAGCACAAGTCTCTTGCATTTCAGCGCAGACCGAATACACCAGACACATCTTCCAGGACGATAAGATACATGTTCGCTGTTGGAATTATACTTAGTCATTCAACATATTTGACCTGCTCTGGATTCGCCCTTGATATTTACTTGAAGATAGTTCAAGGTAAACAACTCAAAAGGCAGAATAACAAACATTCGCGAAATATAGGCTTTTTTTTTAGTGGATAAACTTTCGCGAACGTATGTTTCGAAGTTTCTCTCGCAAAAGTTTCTCCGACTAAAGTGTTAACTTTATTTAAACAAATTGATATTTTTTGTTAGATTTTTGAATTTAAGAATAAAAGAAAAATTTATAACAGATTGACACAATTAATAAAATTTATAACATAAACATTTTATTTCAAAAATTTGTGATATAATTTTTTTTTTCCCATGTTAAAGAAAATTATAAAAAATTTTTTGTTGTTTAAATTTTAAAAAGTATTGTTTACTGGCTGGTTGAAGAAGTTAAAAAAACTAGAGTACACAAGTAAATGAAATATATGCCAACTAGCTGCACTAGGTTATAAAACAAATATTTGACATTTTAAACTGTTATTTTCACATACATTTCTTATTTGTTTTCCAAGCGCTTTTTGGTTGTTGTTTTTTGTTTTTTCTTGTATTGCTGAACAATATCTATTGCATATGAACATGAACAAACACGCACATAAAGATTGACAACATTGAACAAAATATCATCAGCTGTATATAAATTAGGTAGCATTTCTTATCTTTCACTGTATTTTAAACATAATTTTAGCATCTGCATCATCGATCATGTTGGATGTTATTTTCTTACAGTCAATTTTTCGACAAATAGCTGTACCTGTTTCTGTACACAAATTATATTCGCATGTTGTAAGAAAAGTTTTTAATTCTTTCTGGATCTCCCATAATCCACCTCTGTTAATAAGTGACCATAATCCACCTCTGTTAATAAGCGGCATGAAACTACCAGGACTATCAGGTGAATCTTATTCCATGGATAACAAAAGCGAAATAACTGTTTGATCTTAAATGTTATTTAAATCTTAATTATTTATCTTTTCATAAAGTTTGTGAATAACGTAACCACCAATATATCGCAAGCCATGTAACTCTTATTCAGATAACATATATTTTATGAGGTTGGTTATGTACATATATTTTTGTAGTCAAAATATTTGTGAACTAAAATATCTGCTACCTCGGTCTATGTCTACGTTTTGAACCTGAAAATTATTTTAGATTTTTTTAAGCACTTTTAGCAGAAATCTATCTACATCCCTATTTTTAATAAGTTAGTTGGAATTTTCACTAAACTCTTTACAGAAAATATGAGCCTAAATCTTATTTCCAACAAAATCTCTAATCGAATAAGGATAGTATTTGTTGAAACGAGTATGAAACGGGGGAAACGAGTGGAAACGAGTGTGATACCGGAAGAAACGTCAAACAAAGACTGCTTTTTATTGGAAGCGAAAGCTTATAGATAATATTGAAGAATATTTTATAATCAATAAACTTTCAGGTGAATTAGAGTGAGACTCGTGTAAACTTATTATTAGTTTATTTATAAAAGACATACGATCTAATATTTTCAAAACTGTACTTTACAAAAGCGACTTCATTTCAAACAATACATAAAAACAAAGAGAGTCCCGCTTGACGTCAAACTTAACTAATTGACAACATCGAACGAGATTACGCTTGACTTTCTCGTCTATTGCGGAAAAGGTATGTTAGAAGAAGATGACTCAAACAGCGACACGCCAACCACGAAAAGAATTCCATCCGTTTTTATGGAAACTTTGGATTATTATACGAATTCCTCCATTACATCATATTTTCTTACAAACTAACGCACTTGTGTGGCACTGTATAGTAGTACTGAAGGAAATATTGTAAAAAAAACTATCAAAGAACAACTAGAGAAATATTACAGCATGTTCTATAAAACTACCAATGAGCATCAGTCCACGTCAGCATGCAAATACCGTGCAATAAAAAAAAAAACCCAGAAACAAACAAAAGATTGTGTTTATGCTATCAACATATCAACTTCTAAGGGTAGAAAAAATGACAAAGTATTGAGAAGGAAGGAAACACTGTGTATAAATTGGAAATTATGGTGGAATATAATACACACCTGGGCGGAGAAGATCGTGCTGACCAGCAACTACATAGTATTGATACGTTACGCAGAGGATATAAGAGGTACAAGAAATTAGCATTTCGAACGATTTCGCAAGTTATTCTAAATTCGCACAAAGTTTATCAGTATCAAACTGGAGATGATATGTCGTTTCTCTATTGCATACGGGAATTAGTTCGACTGCTGATCATCATCAAACCAGACATACCAAGGAACCATCAAATTAATGAAACCGTTGTGCGTCTCTCTGGTCAAACTTTTTCAGAAGAGTTTCAGCCAAGACTTTGTTCATGACTACTCCTTCCAAAATTTTTTTTACTGAAGGTAAAGTAAGCATGTTTATTTTTTATTTATATTTGAAATCTTTTTATATTTTTTGTTATCTTTATATATAACTCTTCAGTCTGCATTTTGATGGCATTTTTTCATTATATACCAAGATGAAATCAACTATAAAAAATTTCAACGTGTTTAGTTATCAGGCTTTCAGCAATTTTTTCTAATTCTTTTGAGTTTTCGTGTGCTAAAAACATTTTATTTGTTTGCATAGTGTTTCCATGAAAATGTATCGATTTTTGTTTCGATTATCCACATGATGACAATCTTTATTTTAGTGTGAATTTGTATTTATGTACCGATTGGTATCAAAACAAAAACTACTTTGTAATATATATTTTTATGTAATGGTTCCCTTGGTCCCATTGAGGGGCATTTTCATGTACCTGTTTTTAAGTGAAATGCGAAAAAAAAATCTCGTTGAAAAATAAATCCATTTTCAACTCACTGGAGAACAAATTCTATTTTGCAGCGAAAATAAATTTTTAGAAGAATCAAATCTAGATTTAAAATCAAGTGACATCAGTATATAAAAGTTTGCGAAAACATGGGAAGCATGTTGGCAAATCAAAGTTAATAATATTATATGGTAATTGATGATAGATGAAAACTGCTGCAGAATTCAACAAACAACTAGTTTTCTTACGCTATTATTGGTTAATATGCAATAAATAGAAATAAAAAATATTGTTTTTAATTAAAAATATATTTAAATTTAAAATAATGCAACGTTTTAATTTAACTTACTTGTTCATATAGCAGTTATGTTTAAAGACACGAAATCAAATATTAGAACAATAAGCATTCAAATGGAATTTTTGGATTCTTTTGTAACGTTTAAGTAAAATTAGCTGTCGGAATTTTATTGAAATTATTTTTGGCTTTGTTTTGCTTTGTTTGGCTTTTTTTTGGTAACTATTGTCTTGTTTGAATTATTCTCTTTACTTAATACATAGCCGTATATGTCACATTTTAGAGGCTAAAATTAAGAGGAACTATTTTTCAATGATGTATCATTACTATGGCGGTCAAAAGCAAAGAATTAGAAACTTTAATGGTTTCCAGTACCAGTAGCTATTTTAACTCACATTTTCAATGATTTTTGAATAGTATAGTAAAATATATACATAGTAGAAAATAATAATCCTTTAGAGGTTATCAAGATAGATCATCTTGAGTTTTACTAATAGGATCAGATCAAGTCCTTTTCACTTTAAAATATTAATTACTGTTTATAAAACTTTTTCACAAAAACGATCCTTTTATCCTATCATTTCCCACTCGTATCCCACCGTTTCCCACTCGCTTCCCCTTGTTTCCCACTCGTTTTCCCCAATTTCATGTGTTAGAACTTATGTTATAACTCCCTGATACACCAGACACATAATAGGTGTTTTTGAACAAATTCTCTAAAATCATAACAGGGAGCTTAATATTCACAGTATCAGGTTGACACTCGGTAAGTTTTTTTAGCATAGCTTACTCACTTATCTCAAATTAAGGAATAATTAATGACGTGACTTAATATACCACTGTGCAATTTTTTCTGCATAAAAAGTTTTTCCAATATAAACTATTTAATGGTCTCATATCAAAAATTTCATGTTTGTGAACTATTAATTACATCACATGATCTAAAGCATTATTCCGCAAAGATTAAAAAATCTTCTTGCATGAAAATAGCAAAATATCATTCGAAAAATTTATTAAGGTATGATAAGCCTCAAAACATAAGTTAGTATGGAACCCCGTCTCTGAGGGAAAAATCTAGCAAATATGATATGGTTTTACAGGGCTCTGATCAACATCCCTCTTACCTGTATTTTGCTGGAAAATTTAGTGCGAATTTAAAACGACTTGAGTTATCATCCGAAGAGTTATTTTTTGATGATACCACTTATATGTTTTGCGTATCGTATGAAAATAATTAAGTTGCTGGTCCAATCGATCTATGCCTCCCATGTGAGTGTTGTAATCTTTTATAATGATTGGTTTAAAAATTGGATGTCCTTCTCAGTCAAGCTTTTCTACAGATTGCATGTTGGCTATGTGGTGCGTCGATAACATACAAACAACTTTTGGTTTATTAGCGGACTTTTTTTTAACTGCGCAATATTTTCAAACTAGGATATGGTTCCCAATTTCCTTTTCTAAAAATGCATCCTTTATTTCACGTGAGATTTTCTTTCTGTTTACTTTCGCAGTGCCGCCACAAATAAGTTCAACTGTTTGGGTCATCCTTGTGAAACATTCCAGTGCCACAATAAGTTAAAAAGTCAAGTGTGATACCATTTGAGGTGCACAGTTCATATAGTTTGATACCGAATCTAGCACGTTTTGTTCTGATATATTGTTTAAAATGTAACCTTTTTGTAAAAAACTAATGATTCATCTACATTAAGACGCTGGTCGGGGTAATATACCTTTCTGCATCGCTCTTTGATCAATGGCTGCAGTTTATGCAGTCGATCTCGATTGATATTTGCAACATCATAACTAGGATCTAAGTTATTATTAAAGTGTAAAAACTTCAGAATCAGAAGAAATCTATCCCCTGGCATTATTTAAAAAAAAAGTTGGGATTGCATAACAGGTGATCATTGACCAATACATGCATATTTGAATCTTATAAATTACTCCAATTAAAAACATGACACCGAAAAATTGTTTAATTTCATTTACATTCACAGGTTTTCAGCTCTTAAGTACTGATTGCCAGCACAGTCAGGATTCTGTGTCGAATATTATTCCGCAAAAAGATTAGTTTGGGCAATGATTACTTAAATACTATCCTTAAAGTATAGCTCAACAAAATTAAGACAGTTAGGTTCCTTTTTCATCCTGCATTGTAGACCTTGAGCTTCTACGAAATCAAACTCTTCCACGTCTACTTGATCGTCTCTTTCATCCTACATTGTAGACCTTCAACCTCTTCCACGTCACGTGATCGTCTCTTTCAGGTTTAATTTTTTCCCGACTTTCTAAAAGAAATTTTCTGCGTTGACCTCCAAATACACCTCCTCGTATATTAGAAGGGTTGCTGCACACACCCCTTCTCCCTTGTACACCATTACGACGTCCTCGTTGTACACTGCAACCACCCCTAGTCTGAAGACCACAACGAGTATTAGTACCAGTGCCTCTCTTACTATTTGCAGTATTTTTATTATCAATATCACTGTTTAGTAGTATTTTATCTTCTGGCGCTTCTTCTGTGTTTTCATTTATTTATATTTATATCATTTTCTTCAGCTTTCTATTCCCAATTGTTGTCACTATTTTCTTTATCATTTTCTATATCATTTTCTACTAAGTCAATATCTGCATCACTATCAAAAATAAAATCTAAAGTCTCATTTACATCAGTTTTAATTTTTTTCTTTGAGGCAGACATCTCACAAAAATTCTCAAAATTGCTTGCAACCTTTTCAACTTTAAAGAGAATGGTAAATGATTTTGAGGTCTAGTTTTTGGCCTACGTCAGAAAAATTTGTTTAACTCCTACAAACTTTAATACATCGGCTAGAATTTTATAATTTAGCCTGTAAATCGTGTATTTGTTTAGTACTCGCGCAGTGGATATCAGGCAAATAGTGATAGTACATTAATACCCGCTCTTCTGCGGGCATCAGGTAGTGAAAGTGTTAACAAGGGCATTTTGTTTTTCATGTTTCTGATCTAAAGCAATCATTGAAAACTATCTCTTTGACTTTTGTACAACAAAACTCTTATCCTTGAATTCCTGGTATAGGTTAATGTGACTTACTTTTATTTTGAACATTTCTCTTATATGAACAGATAGCCATCTTGCATAATGGTGATGATCCAGACTAAACATCTAAGGAGCAAGACAAATTCTAAATACTGTAATTCAAATCGCAATAAATATTCCAAAATTTGAATTTTAAATGATTTTTTTAAGCCTACACTTCCCACTCTGCTTTTGGTAAGCTTTCGGCAATTCGACAATCTTCCGCATACACTATGCATCATATTTTAGTAAATGAAGTGCAGACGCAATCACTTAGTGTAAATATCTCCATAATATCATATGTCGAGCATTTAACATCGATTCAACTTTCCAGCAGTCGTTATACAAGCAGCTGTAAAAACTGATTTCCATCCACTTCTCTCTACCCAAATGCCTTAAATAATAAAATCTTAACTAATGAAAGATTTTTTAAGCGGTTGTATAAATGTCTCGTCATGAAAATCAGATTAATTTGCGTAAAGGACATGATCATTAAAAAGTGGTCAAAATTTGAAGTTTCACTTTTCTGAACTTGATTGTTGCTTACATTAGGAAATTCTTGTAGAAAATTGTTCAATAGTATGTATTTGAATAAAAAATTCATTATATCATCTTCAAAAGGATCCAAGTTTCATTTACAGTTAGTCTTTACATCCCGAGATATGCCCATTAAGTTAAATAACAATGTTTGGTTCCGCCCGTAATAAAATTTTAATTTATATTTTGGTGCCGTGCTATTTATAAATAATTAAATGCATAAATATCTTTAATGTAACCTTTAGTTGAATATATTCAGTGTAACGAAGACAGCCAACTATTTTTTTTTAAATGATTGTATTTGGTGTTAAATTAACACATAAGGTTTCAAAATTCGATTATTGGTTAAATGTCTGAGCATGTTAGTTTAATATTAATACTAACCTAGTCAATTCATGACAGCCATCTCGGTATAGAGAGCACTCATAATAACCAGAAATTTATCGCCTCCAAAATGTTCCGGAGTTTTCCATTGAATTTCTTTAGCGATGGCATACAAGGGTGGATCAACAGTCCTAGCTGGAATTCTACTTCGCTCATGATAGGTTTCATTGAGTGATGATTTCCTGCAGTACAATATTCTTGATCAGGAAACATATGAAGAAGAGCCTTGGCTATTACCAACATTACATATGCTCAAGCCAGCTATTTTCAATTTCGTGATTTTTTTCCTTGGTCAGATTTTGAATGGAAAAGATAATGTTGATTAAAAGGAATAGATTTTCACAATGTCTAAGGTAATTTAAACCATTACAATTTGTTTTTAAAATAGTCAAAAGTTTTCTACCACGATTTTGTCACTAAAAGCCTTACCAACTTTCTACCTAAGGGGTACATAAAAACAAAAAATAAGGTTATTATTAGCTGTAAAATATAGATTGACATTATGTCATCAGATTACGTAACACCAGACTGTAAATTTTATTAACAACATGGAAAAACATGTGTTTTAAAAATTAAAATCGATATTAGCTTCTTGAGTAGTAGAAATTTATAAGGCCATATCCATCTTAGTTTAAGGTCATATAAAGTTTAATTTAATTATATCTTCCAAATATAACCCAACCTACAAATTCTATAATCGAGATCACACTACAGCATGGAAAAAACTGTCCCCTTAGGGAATTACTACATGCTTTAGGAAGTAGTTGTCAATAATATCAGGGTGATTACTGAAAACAAATTTCCATTACTTTTCTTGACTTTTCCATTATTTCCAGAATAGTAAAATTCTAAAGATTCACTTTTAGATATCTTTTATCTTACTTGATAAACCTACTCATACTACTTCGTGGAATTATTTATGATCTAATGGATTTTTATAAAGAGATCGACACCTTGATACAATAAATGTTTTTGATTTTATAGTTTTGTCATAAAGGAATACCAAACAAATTACAAAACCATACTTACCTGGTTAAGTACTTTCTTTGGAGCAAACAAATCTTTGGTTGGCTTGGAATAAACGTCTATATGTTTGAATATTGTATTGGCAGGCTTCGTAGATTTCCACAATTGCTAGTTGATTGGAGTTGAAAAGGTCGCTTCATTCCATCATCATCTTTTTTGATATGCTGAGATAGTGATATAGCAGTACCATGGAACAAATCCTTTGCAGTTCGGGACCCTGATGGTGATCAATATTATCTTTTCAAATTGAGCAACTCCATTGTTTCCTAGACATGTAGAGATATCTAATACGCGATTGTACGAAATAGATAAACCTAACAGATTGAATTTTTCAATTAAGTCATGAGTGCAACAACAATCCAATATAAATTATGAGTGGCGTCTCTTATTGTGACAAGTGTTTTTAGATATATTCTCTCTCGTTACTTTAATGACAGAGAGTTTGACAGAGGCTGTAACAATATCACTATACTCTGCTGTACTCTAAGCATTCTTCTAAATAAACCGCTGCTTCTGCAGCAGAGTTAGCTTGCAGTTTTCTCTTGTTAGAAGATAGTTCATTTCCATTCAAAAATTTTCTATAAAGATTGTGAATTGTCAGTTAGGTATCTTTTATGATACATGGCATCTCTAGAAACCATATCGCCCTCAGAAATTTTAGATAGATAAATAGATAGGTTATCTTTTTCCAACATAATTTATATATTTTTTATTAAAAATGTAAGATCATAATATCGTTTTTATATACCGTATATATTTTGTTCTTAGAGTCAAATAAACATTATTAAAAGTTGGAAGGATCCTCACAAGGTAAAATCTACAAGAGATTATCGAAGCTTGGAGACCAAATGATTTTTAGCTATTAACTTTGTGTCATTCATTTCCATGGCCCATCTTCGTATTTTCTTATCAAGAATTAATGTTGAAACGTTGTGAACCTTACCCATCTCGATACGTTCCTCACAAAAATAGCAAATATAACATCGAAGTTGACTTATTGTACTTGAAGAACGACGTGTTTCTTTTTTATATTTTATTCTGATGTACTCATTTTACTTTTTCCTGGAGTTTCCTCACGTGATTTCCTTTTTAACGCTTGATCGAAGCGACCAGTGTTCAGTTCGTCTGCACAAGATTTATGCTACAGCGCTTCATGCACTTTCAAATTACTTTCAATGTCAGATTCACCTTTTAAATCATTAATACTGACTGAAATAGTTATATTTAAATTATTTTCTTGGAAGTTCTTTATTTTACCAAGATGATAACATAGCTGCACTGTTTATCTTTACGTGTATTTTGAGATGGAGTCAATAGTTTTCTGGCTTCTTCGATTGGCATAACACAAAAAATTTCCAGTCGATCATTTTGAATTATTTCCTTCTATAAAAGAATAACGACATTTACTAAATGCAATGGTGTATAGACTGGTCGCCCGGCGATATTAGACGACAAATTTTCTCACAGGGCGACTGAAAATTTTTTTTATTATGAGAATGAGTTGCCAAACTTAAAAAAACTTAAAACGACTTTAAGCGACTTAAAAAAAAATTTTTCTTTTAATATAAAGACAGTAGACTTTGACTTCAAAACAATGTGTATATTATAGACCCGCAGTATATCACAGAACACACAAACGCCTCCACCACGTCTAGACATTATAAGGTGTATAACTTATTGCACGCCTAGATTTTGTGAAGTAAATATATATATTTTCTAGTCATAATATCAAGTGTTATTGTTATATCCTGATCTTGATCAAGCACGTCACAGTAAACTATTCGAAATGCATTCTTTCAAATAAGCCAAGTCATGGCTAAATAAGTCATGTCACTAAACTATTCGAAATGTATTCTTTTAAATAAATCAAGTCACGTGACGGTAAACTATTGGAATCGTAAAAGTTCCATTGTTATTTTTATGCATGTGTAGCTATTTTTTTTTTTTTTTTTGTTTTTATTCGAAAAATACATATGTTAATAAGTTACTTTATTTTTCGAACATTGTTTTTTTGGATTATTTTCTCATTTTAAATGGCATCTGCAAAGAAAACAATATATGTAACTGAAGAGTTATAAACTTTCTTATCGTGGAAGAAAGAAATACCAGTACTGATTTGCAATTAAAATGCTGCATTACTCAGCCTTAACTTTTGCTTGTCTGCCATGGCCGAAATATTTTCGATCAAATATTCACGCATTTGTTCAAAAAATATTTTAATCAACCAATATTTTCTTCAAATTATTTTATAAGAAATTGAAACAAAAAGTATAGTCTCATCAATGTTTGCAGAAAAAATTCGTAATCCAAGCATGGATGGTGTTAAATGTTACTAAAAATTATCTATTTAAACTCTAGGGTAAATAGTAGGTTAGTTTAAAAGTATTACAGTAAATTAAAAAAAAACGTGACTGTATAAAATAAATTTTGTTTTTCCTGATTATAACACTTTTTCAAGTCGATCATTTTGAGTTATTTCTATAAAATGTGTGTGACTTATTATAAACTAAATAAGGAAAATCTGATTCAAAACATTTGAAAATAAACATACTCTTAATTTATCTAGGTTTATTTTTAAAACAACTAGAATTTTTTTTTTAGCTGTTATTTTTTGTATAAATAAATATTGCTTTAAATAGCGTTCTTAATTTGAGGAGTATTTATATCTGCGGTTTGACTTTTATCATAACGTTAAAAATATGCGTAGTTATAAAGTTGTTAAGCTCAATCAATTTAATCATTTAATCCGGTTTATATTTCAAAGAAAAAGCGGTTAGGGTGTTATAATAATTATTTTATTTTTTACTAAAACGATAAAATGGCAGATGATGTTGTGGATTTCCATATTTCAATAACGACAGAGGAACCATTAACTAGCCAAGACTACAAGTTAACGTATTTACCGTGATAGTTTGTATATATATATA
>JAUZNK010080411.1:0-13252 GCA_035046665.1 Euphysa ruthae | reverse complement strand
GACTCATATAGCGTTGGCTTGACTCATATAGCGTTTGCTTGACTCATATAGAGTTTGCTTGACTCATATAGCGTTGGTTTGACTCATATAGAGTTTGCTTGACTCATATAGAGTCCGCTTGACTCATATAGAGTTTGCTTGACTCATATAGAGTTGGTTTGACTCATATAGAGTTTGCTTGACTCATATAGAGTTGGCTTGACTCATATAGAGCTCGCTTGACTCATATAGAGTTTGCTTGACTCATATAGAGTTAGCTTGACTCATATAGAGTTTGCTTGACTCATATAGAGTTGGCTTGTCTCATATAGAGTTCGCTTGACTCATATAGAGTTCGCTTGACTCATATAGAGTTCGCTTGACTCATATAGAGCTCGCTTGACTCAAATAGAGTTTGCTTGACTCATATAGAGTTGGTTTGAGTCATATAGAGTTGGCTTGACTGATATAGAGCTCGCTTGACTTATATAGAGTTCGCTTGACTCATATAGAGTTCGCTTGACTCATATAGAGTTCGCTTGACTCATATAGAGGTCGTTTGGCTCATAGAGTACACTTGACTCATATGACCACCAGCCAAAAATTCTCATCTTGGGCCTGGGCCTTTTTTAAATCAGCATTTGTAAAAATGTATATCCAAGATTATGTCTATTAGGTTTTGACTTCATTAGATTTCTGATCTAATCATTAAAGGCTATTTTTTGTTTTACGCGAAATTCCGCAATTTATTTTATGATAATTACTAGCAGGAACTAATTAAATAATTGTTTTGATAATCAAATATAATTTCAATAATCTGCTATTCTTTTACGTGTTAGGAAATCACCAATTCGAAATTAAAGATTTTCTGCTTTTTAAATTGCATATTAAATCCTCATTTAATATGGATGAAATCTAACTTCAGCTTATATTTTTTTAAGGGAGGTTTTTTATGTAAAGGAATCTTCAATGATAGTACCTAAATTGTACTGCAGTATACCCAGTTGTCTTTTGAGAATCATTAACAACGACAATCATGAAGATATGAAGGTTATATTCAACAAAATAATTCCACAAAAAATACATCCTAACAAGGTATTTATTTGCTTGTACACACTATAAATAGTTTGATATATTAAAAACTATCCACTAGTTTTACATAAATGGAAAACACTCACTAAACTATTTTGTGTAAAATTCTTCTAATTTATCATTCCATGGTTTAATAATTTTCTTCAAAGATTCAGCTTGTAAAAGAAAATGTTTAATGTTAGCCTAAATGAATATAAGGTCCTTTTTTGTGGGCCCTATAAATCATACTGTTTTCTCATACATACAATCTTAAATAAAGTTAGACTAGGTGGGAATTATATTCAATGGTTTTTCAGAATAAAAAAATATTTTGTTATGGAAGTTTTCTATAAATAATCTTACTAAAATTGCCTTACCCTTCACACCTAAGCTTTTTCTTGAATAAATAGGGGAGAGTAATTGATTGGGTATCCAGGTTCGTCTTGAATATGGATGATTAAATTATTTAATGCAAGAGTGCATTTGGAGCACACACAAGGCCTTTACACATCTGTTTGTTTTCCCAACTTTTCACAGGTTATACATAAATCCTATTTAGATTTCATTAAGAAATGATGTGCAAACACAAACATGCCTTTTACTTAAGATTTTTTTTACTTCAGATGTCGGAGATCCAACAATGAAATTTTACTGTTATTATTTTTTTATTAAAGAAGTATTAGAAAAAAAGAATAAGCATTTTTTATATGTTGTTTCTTTACTTTAGTTAGGCTACACATTTGTAACAGTAGCTCGTTCTAATAAAAATATTATTCCATCAAACAAGTTGATGCTTAGAATAATTGGTGCGCGAGAACCTCTACCAGTGCCATCAAAAGAAGATTCTATAACTACAAACTTTGCAAATATTAATATTCAAGGTTATTATGTACCTAATCTATACAGGAGGATATTTCGGTAAGATTATTTTTTGAACACATGACGAAGCCGACAGAGTCCTATAAAATCACCCTTTGCGGTTTTATTCCATTAATCCATAATGTCTTTTCTCAGTAACAGCTTATTTGTTTGTTCTGAAATTTTCACAAAGGTTTAAGATTATGAATAATGAAAATTTAAAATTAATATTTTTTGATTCTTGTTCGTTGTTACTGTACCCAAATATTCTTAATCACAGTAATTTTTTGAAACTCAAAAAATTAAATGACCATGGAGGAAAACTTTTTACCCATATGACTACTTGTTGAAAATTTTCATTTGGGGCCTAAAGTTTTGGGTTTATATTTAAAAATGTTATTTCTGATAAATTAAACATGTCTGCCATTTTGAAATTTTTATTAGGCCTACTCCCCATGACCCAAAAAAAGTTCAAATCTTAAAACAACATTATAAAAAAATTTATCAAAATCTCTATGGCCTTAAACCATTTCAAATAATATTCTTTAATATTTCTCAAAAAAAAATTTTTGATTTTGGCGAAATTTTTTATGGTGTTGGGAAATTTTATTTGTATTTTTGCCATTTTGAAAATGCTATCTAATCAGTGTTTGGATAAAAACACCTGTTAGCTAACCAATTATTGTCTTCAGGGGTAGGTAGAGTATACCCCAGCCTTGTACTCCTTCTTTGCCTGTTTGTGTGGATGGATATCTGCTCGAAGGCACTGAACACCAGTATTCCTACTGTCTTGTTTGTCTGACGAATGTAGGATGCTCGTTTCAGTTAAATAATGCTTGATAGTTGTCTCTGTTTAGGGTACCAAATATTAGTTTTCTGATTGCTACATTGCCAGCTGGTAGAAAGGAGCCCCAGCTCTTTGCTAGCAACTTAAAAAAGATGCTCCATCAACAGTTGCTAAATGGTGTTGCAGTTGTAGTGTAAAGCTGTGCTTGGAGGGTTACCCTGCATCTGATGCCACAACGCTGCATTTGCTAAGAAAAAAGACATAATTGATAGGCAAAATAACAGACTGAGTGGACTTTTTGTTTATTTTATTTAAAAAAGGCGGTAGGACTTCTTTTAAACCCAATATTTTATTATCGTCATAATATAACAATATTATGACAATTACAATTATCACCTCAACAATTTGTGAAACAAATTTTGATCGTTCCATAAGTTTGTCTGGTTTTATTGTACCTGGTTATCTTCCTATCTGTTACAAAGAGTCGTTTTTTAAAAGCATGGCCTTGGCAATTATACAATTGTTTTTATGTTTAACTCTTCTACAGTCGACCATTTTTTTTTCTTCTTTTATTGTTCTCCTTGTACACAGTCCTGGAGTGTAATCAACCCCATTTCTGAAAATACTGATAGGGCACTCATAATTCCTCCACACTGACTGACTGACCTTTCTCTAGAACTACTGCCCTTTCTGGTATCGACATTTACAACTTTATTATATCTCAGTCATTAACTCAACTAGTTGGTTCTCTAACCCGCCTTCCTGATTGTGAAAATCAGGAACATTTTCTACTTAATCTATTTCTTTCATTGAATCCTGACATCTGCAAGACATTTGTCTCTAGTCCTTTAGGAAACTCTTAACTCTCAACTTTAACATCACTTCTTTGCACTTATCCATGGGAATTTGTTTTCCTATCACCATGGAGGTAGGGACAGCTTTCATTATCTACTCCATAATATTTAACTTGAACAAATCTTGATATAGAGGAATGTGCTACGGAAATTTCTTCTTGGCATGTTAGCTTTGATGCCTATATTCCTTCTCAAAGGTATCAAGTGAACTAAAATAAATTTCTCCGGTAATTGTGGCTGCAGTTGCTCATTGCAAACATTCTTGTCTTGTCACTCAATCTATCGGATCTCGAGACTTCTGGCACATCTTTCGTAGTTTTTAAAATAAGAGTAAGTCTCTTCTAGAAATCGTCGTAACCTATGCTAGAAATAAGGCAGAACATTTTGTGTTCAACAGTATCTCCATTCTTGATGATTTTGGACACATTGCCTGACTTTCCACTTAGGACTGATGTTAAATTGATTCATCTCAACATTGCAACTAAAATGATTAAAAATATTATCACTGCTCTTGATCCTTCTGAGGTTCTACTTTTCCTGATGAAGTTCCTATAGTCAAACTACAAAAGTGCGCTCTAGAAATCTCTCTGATTCTTGCAGGTTGTTTAAGTCTTTCGCTGAATTGTTTTTTCCCTCTTGCTGGAAGTCTATTGTCTATTGCATCTATTATCCCAGTATTCAAAAATTCTAGAGAGTGATCTCGTCCTTGTAATTACTCCTCATGTCAGTCTTCTTTCAGTCATAAGTAAGGTTGATTAACTCATGTGTTGCTCACCACTTAGAGTTGCTCAATCTGTTTTCTGATCATCAGTATGGTTTTTGTTCTGGTAGGTCCACTGTGAATGTGTCTATTAATCTCGTGTTGTTTGTGTTGACTCCAGGGCGATTGCATTTGACATCTCTAACATGACATTTCTAAGGCATTCGACGAGGTGTGGCATGCTGAACTTCTCCATAAGATGAAGTTACATGATATCTCTGAAGTTTTGAATGTTATTCTTTTTTATTAGAGGAAGAAATCAAGGTGGTCTTTGAAGGGTTTCCTTCAAGGTTCTGTTCTGAGACCTATTTTTTTTTTCTAATTTTAATTATTAATTTTCCTAATAGTATTCATTGTAAATACTATAATACTATTGTCACTATTGTAAGCTTATTATATATGTGGATGATACTACTTTATACTCATCCTTAGTGAAGACGAACAATGCTTTTGATAAAATTGAAATAAATTGAAAGTTTCACTTCCATATCAATATATTAAAAAATGATTCTATATCAAACATATGACATTAATGTACGCATTTTTGACTTAAAATTGCAGAACTCATTACCTCGTTGATTGGTTTGTTGATATTCTTGCTCCTCTTTATTTTGTTTTACAAATCAAGCTTTTTTGTTTTGATTATTTTTCATGCAAAATTCTTTTGAATCAAAATTATTTTAATTCATAAACATAAATAATTGATAATAAAACTTTGATGAAATTCTAGGATTATTATTGTTATTTTTATTAATTCAGGTTAATTCATTCATATCTTTTAATACTTATTAAAGAGATTTTACTAAAACCACACATGAAAGTAAACAAGTATTAGATAAATACTACTGGTTTTCTTTTAAATAGATTTGTTTATTTAATAGAATAAAATAAACATAGGTAAAGAAATAAATCATTGAAATTATTTTGTAGAAAAATGCTTTACTTAGCAGTTTTGGTGAGTTTTCGACTATCAAAACATGATCATCGCTCATGTCTAATAGAAAGCAAACAACTAAGCACGTTTTGTAGCGCAATAATCATTATGTTAAACTTGTATTTTTATTAGAAAGGTCTCATGCTGAGATAGCAATTCTGAAAAATTGTTTATTTCACTTTAATGAAACGTTGTTCTTATACTTTTCACTCTTTATGCTTCTTTACTCATTGCGTTTTTAAAACCAATTAAAATGCTATTTCGTTGATTGAATTTTTTTAGGGCGGATTAAATTTATTAAATATATTGATAACAGAATTTATTATATATATATTATTATTATTATATATTTACCGATATCACATATAATAACATACCAAATATACATACGTATATGTTGTTCCCTTTTAAAAAAAACTACAATAAAAGCAAATAAGCATAGTGTATCATAAAATAAAAATAAATAGAGATATACTTGAATTGTTTTATAAAATTATATGTATTTACGCATTTGATATTCAAAGCTTAATGTATGTACAGAGCAATATCAAAAATCAGCTAAAACTATTATGTGTGAATTGAAGGGGAAACCTAGAAAATAAATTTCAGCAAGAATGCCAATTATCTTTTCATAGAACCCTTGTTTGAGGTTCTGATTAAAAGTTGCAAGAGTTCTGTGAAAATTACCTTCTGTAAGAGTTACATGTTATTATAGTTAGTCAAGATATAAAGAGTGATTGTAAAAACTAGAAATAAATGCGTACGAAGAAAGAAAGAAAAAAAAAACTGATTCATCATGCACTAAAATAATAATTTATAATGCATCTTAAATAAGAGAGAATTTAACATTTTTTAAAATTTATTAAAACTTTTGACACCTTTTACTTCACAACTTAGAGAATTCCATAGTTCAGGACCTTTTTAGGAAAGAGAATGTTCTACGTACTTACAACAGTTTTTTGGTTGAACAAAATTTTTTCTATGCTTGAATCGTAAGTTTTATTTGAGTTATTTAGCTCAAAAATTGTTTTTTATTAACTTTAAACATAAATATTAGGACTTGGTGAATATCAAGGTTGTGAAGCCCCCCATTACAGGCAATGCACTATCAAGTCTCTTTTTTTTTTTGTTATGATCTTGCATGCATCAATAAAGAGCAATCATAATATTCAAGAAGAAAGTTTAGAATTTTTACATGGCAATTAAAGATTATAAAATATTTATATTCAAATACAGATATTTTTTTCAAAATCCTTTTTTTACATCAACTTCTCCCAAGAGAAAACAATAGTAATAAAAAATAATTTTTTTTAAATTTTGTTTTTAAAAGACTAAATAAATGGTATGCTCTGTAAGACAATAGTACTATCGCTTTTCTACTGAATATATCAGACAAATAATAGTATTGTTTTCCTAGTTATCTATTGAATGTAACAGAAGACTTGTTAGCCAGTTTTCAATTCATTACTTCAAATCCAAACGTGCTCATACAGTTTAAGGTAAGGTTATAATATATTAACAATGCATAATTGTTTCTAACGGGAACTTTTTTGCTTAATATTTCTAACTCATTTTCTCAAATAGAAATTCTTTCTAGTTTAAAAGCATCCTAATTTTTTTCTGGCGTTAAAAAATTTTTTTCTGGACTCCTCTAATAAATTTTTAAAAAAATACTCTAAATTAGCTTTCAATAACCGTTTCTGATTTTTAAACACAGTGCAGAGAGGAATTTATTTTTACTAACTATTGTTAGTGTTACTGTTGTTTCACAGATATTAACATATTAAGATATTACCACAGTTCTTATGAGTTTTAAATGGTATTGGCACAAAGTTTAAAAAGAAAAAAACTTTTTCTGTCTAACAATAAGGCTGCCACCGATGCTACAGGCTAAATTTTTTGCTTTTTCATCAATTTATAAAAATTTGTTTTGTTACTTTGTGACTAAATTTTTTGCAATTCTATGTTACAGATCTATCATTTAGAAATAGAATTAAAACAAAATAAGAAAGATCAATTTTTCTAATTTTTTTGACTTTAAATACTTTCCTATTTGCTATATTCTGTAAAATTTTTTAGCATGATTAAAGAATTGGAAATTAATAAACTATTTTGAAAAAGTCTTTTTTTACATGGCAAAAAATATCCAAAATATTTCAATATATGAGTCAAAAGATATTTCAAAATTTATCATAGGGTTATCAAAAAAATCATCATATGGGTTAAAAGCTGCCTTGTTTTAAAATAAATTTCTAAAAAACATAATTTTTTGGAAAATCAATCAATATTTCTATTTGAAGATTTATGACAATGGTGAAGAAATCTACACTTCCAAGGGAACTGGATCTATTCGTATACCTGCTCTCATTCTGCTTAAAAATTGTCTTCCTGTTTCTACTAATGACAAGCTGTCACCACGTAAATACATTTAATTACTGATGTATTATATCTTACATTATGAAATAAAGTCTAAATCTTTATGGAATAAGCCTCAGCAATCTTAAATATTTTGAAAAAAAATATGTTTCTAGGGAAAACAACCATCTTAAATATATCATGTTTAAATATAAATAGCATTAAAATTGGTAAATTTCATAAAAACCTTTAAAATATGCCTATAGCAACAATCCTGAAAGATGTAAAAACTCGGTAAAGTTTATGAATAACCATTATTTGTTAGTTAGTTATTCTGTTGAATAATCTTTTACACTTAAACTGTTTTGACAAATAAGTACATTGGAGTTTTTCTAATTATTTGTATTAGTTGTTGGTACAGTTTTTAAAAATTTATACTAATATTTAAATCCAATGTAGAATTTTTTTTTTTTCATCAGAAACTTTTTATTAGTTTTTTCTGAAATACCGAAATAAAGTCTGTTATGCAATACGATTATGAAATAAATAAACTGATGGATTTCAGCTTGGATAAGTCATTGAAAGTTCACTTTTTTTGTAATAAATACAGATTTCATCAAATTATTTCTTATAGAGATTTTTTTTAACCAACACAACTAAAGAAACTTCCCAATAGTATTTCTAAATTGTTAATTTTTACTTTCAATCTATGAAGACCTAGAAAAATCAATGCTCATTTAAATTAGGGTTTAAAATTTCAATGAAAGCTTCTAGCATTTGCTTAGTTTTGTTATGTCATTTACTAAATGTTAGAATTGAAAGGATTTCTGATATTTCAAAAAATAAGTCACACATTTTGTTTATTTTCTTTGTTGTAAGGTTTTTTTTTTCTTTGCTACTGGATGTTTTGATAAAGTATTTGAATATTCTGTTAGCATGTTTGTGTCGATTCACAAATACCAACTTTGATACAACACAGGTTTGTTAACTCACTTATTTTGATGTTTTAAAATTTACTGTCAGTTTCTATTTTATTAAATTAACCAAAGTTAAAGAAAAAAGGAAAAATTTTAGGAAAAAATAGTTTATATAGGATCCTTTAAATTTATTTTGTTTGTATTAGCTTTACGATCACGATGCAATTCTGTTAAAGGGAAACAAGTTCCTTCAAAGCGCTCTCCCCAAAAAAAAAACTTAGATGTGAGTATTCCTATAATAGGAACAAGACATTTACTCTAGGAGATGGGTTAAGACACATGTGTCCTTCTATGTGTACAAGGTCTGACTTCAAATTTTGTCAGTATATGTCATAGGGGTCAAAAAAAGTCACAGACCTTTTTCTGGTTTGTGTGATCATATTGGATTAAAAATGGTGGCAGTGTCAAAATTAGGAATCTTCAAAAGGGGCATAATGACCCATTGTTGGAAAGATAATTTCAAGATCTTATATATCAGAAATCTTTTGTTCTCAAGATATTTGAGTAAACATCCAAGAAACTTAGGGGTAAGCATTCATTACAAAATAACCTGCAAATTTGTTAAATCATTACAATGTTTATAATAATAAACAGATAAAATATTTTTGTGCGAAAAAATAACTTTGTAGTAACTAGTTGTCATTTAGATATATAGATCAAATAGTTTATTACCTTGCCCCCTGAAAATATTTAAAATAGGACCATGCCTATGCTAACTTTTCCTCTTACAGTGTTTTTCTGTACAGGTTTATTTCAAAAAAATTTTGATGGAGGTGTCCTACGAATTTATACCAAATCAATCATTAATGGTATAATCTATAACATTTTATTTATTTCACATTTTGGCTTTTTACATCTTGATTAACCACATTTACAAAACTGACAACATTTTATAGATTTTACTTGACACAGACAAACATTTGCTTTTGCACACTTGATACAATTGTATGGTGTCAAAAAGTTTGCAGGGATAACAGGTTCGTTTATAATTGTTGGAATAAGTTTTTTATGGTGTCCGAAATTTAATGGATCGATTTCTGCGCTTTTGACTAAAATGGTAAACCAAGCATACAAAATCGTCCAACCTTAATACCATGATCAACATGAAACATCATATGATCATCCGCTTCCTCTTGCAGACATTGCAGTGTTTTCTGTGATTGCCCAGAACATCTCCATGTTAGTAGACAATGGATGGTTTGGTTGTGATATTGTTGTCATTGCCCAATACTCCTACTACTATGCCAATTTCGTTCATGTTGTTTAATGCTGTTTGGTAGATTCAAGTCAAACAATATGTCAATTCTTTGAAAATACTAGATATAACTTTCAAATATTCTTCTGCTTCAATTTTTGTGTAATCAATTTTAGATGTTTTTATATTGAAATGCATTTCAGTAACAATATTTTGCACATATTCTTCATTACAATCCATGATGGAGTGAATAGTCGTTATCATTTTTAAGGCAACAGAGGTTTTGCAGATGGTTAGTGTATTGACTTTTTCATGCATGATGATGTTCCATTTGCATACAGCTTCTTTCCTACGAGAGACTTCGATTGATCCAGAAGATCCTTTGGCAGGTTTATTGTCATTTTTTCTAAGGCTTTGTCCATAGGAACACAACTCCTACTTTTTAAAGTTTGATGACAACGATTGAACCACGGATGAATGCTGAATACATGTCTGGAAACGATTCTTGCAATGCACAGTCTTCATAGTAGATTAGTAGCCAACATTTGTAATTTATCCTATCAAATACAAAACAATGATGTGGATTGACAAATTGCAGATAGGTCAATTTCCCAATTAGCTTTTTAGTGTGACCGTGTTAAATTACAAAGCATGAACACAATCTATTCCAAAAATAAGCTCCAGTAGTAATACTGAACCTTCAACATTTCATGATTTTTATACGGTTGAAAAGCAGTAAACATTTTGTTAAATTTTATTTCACAATCATCCCATTTCTTTCTGACATTCTGTAAATCAGATGCCTTTGATGCAATCATGCTATTTCCTCAATAAAAGGCTTGAATTATGGTAGTTGATAGTTTCGAAAAATGCAAACATCTGAAGATGCTAGAGAGCTGAGGTTAATGCCATTCAATGTTTTCCTCTTATATAGTTTACTCCGTACATTACAGAATTTACATTTGAAGGACCGAATATCTTGTTTTCAACAAATATGATGCCACTCTCTTCCAAATATTTACCACAGCATGCTATAATAACTTTTTCCAAATAAAAGCCTCCCAAGCCGAGGAATATTTTGCTGAATTTAAGCAGCTGTAACTCCTTTGCAATAATATAAACTTTATCACTCCAAAGAGGGCCAGAAGAAAGACCTTTCTGTATAAGAACATCCTGAAATTTGATCATGCACGTATGTATTGTGTCAAATTCATTAGCTGGGTAAAGTATAATTGGAGTGAATGCAATGTGAGTTCAAGGATGTTGATCACTGAAGATGAGGCTATTTGTCGCACTAAATGATGGAATATATGACTTACCACACATTGAATAGATAAGTATCATTTTCTTAGTAGTGTATCGATCCATGGACCATAATCCAAAATGTTTACGAGATTTCGCTTGTTTGAATTTGAAATCAATAGGGATGTCTGGTACAAATGAAGCTGTTATTTCGCTTCTCGATGGAAACTTTGGGTCTCTTACAAGTTTTTGACAGTCAAATGTATATTATACTGATCTTTTATCTACGTGGTCCTCAAATAATTTTTTACTCATTGAATCTGTGTTGAGGTGATTTTGCTGCTACTTGTGTTTTGAAAGAGCATAAGGATGGTATCATGGCTTCGGCCAAAACTAGAAAATGTATTTTCTTCATGATCAAAGTTTTGCCATGAATAAGAGCGGATGACAATATAGACAATAGGGTGGTACACGATGGGGACCAGCTTTATCAATAGTTCGCTGAGCTAATGCAATGTCCTGTCTTAACATTTCACCATAACTCATGCAATGACCCAAGCGATTAAAAATTTGGATCAGATACACACATTGCTAACAATTTCTTTCAAACTAACATGCGTTTGGGTCACTTTTTCTCCATTGTGTACCAAGTTATATTCAATTTGAAAGATAATTTCACATTTTCTTCTGATACTCTCTGACTTCTTCCGATATGGAAATAATGCATTCAAAAACAACTCCCAGGATTCTGGTTGATGATTATTGTAGTAGTTCAAGCTAATTCTTAAATCGTTTGGATTGCAGTAGCTGGAAACCAAAATCTTCACACTCTTTTTTAAGTTTTGTGACACATTTTTAATTGCATCCTTGCTTTGCAAAGTTTTATGATATCTTTTAAGAAATTCTTTGAAGAAAAAAAAATTGCGAGGGTAAAACATATTTCTTCTCCAAAGTAATTGATAAGCATTTGTTTGACTTGGCAATTTGCAATGATGATGTAGTCTATATAAATTATTTTAACTTACTGCTTATCCTTTGGAAGGAATGACCTATCCTCACTGCTTATTGCAACCCTTCACCCCCTTCTCCCAATATAATAGTTTTGGAGAACAAATTCTGAACTATGAATTTTTGTATAAGTAACACACTCCACTCTGTTAGTATATAGACACATCTTGACCACACATAAAATTAATTTAATTGATTTTGTGTCAAATCGTGCCTTTGTCTTTTGGTAATGCGAGAAGCATGTATTAACGTGGTATTTGCTATTTTTAAATGTCTGTATGTTCATTAAATTATTATCCTGCAACAAAGATGCATTAACAATAGTACATTTAATTTTAACATTTTCAGCACTTATCAGCTTATTGCATCTGCTGGAATCTTAAACATTTTGGCAGATAGTGCACAGTCAAAGATCTTGTTTATGCTCCCCAGCGATTAGTGGAGCATCTGTCAAAATATCATTATTCATTTTTCATTATATTATCTATATTATATACAAATGAATGAAATAAAAATTAATTTCAAAACTAATTTTCTTGGTAAACCTTTGATAAATTTATGTCAATATTATTTATCCTTTGTAGATCAGAATAATAATATTCAAGTAGATGTTGCAACTTCAAGGATGACATCAATGTCGTAGTGGAGGATGTTGTTGCAATACCCTCCATCGATAACCGCATGCATAAAAACCATTCAGCAGCTATGAGTGGATGTCAAAATAGTAAAACCACTCGAGAAGTCGTGAAAACACCATGTTGAAAGTTTGTTGCATATACGCATAATTATAAATTCCAACATTCCAAAAATATTATAGTTTGATCTAGTTTTACTTTCCTTCATTCTATTTTTGTATATGAATATTTGGTGCAGCTTTGCCCTTTTTTTGAAATTTCAACTCAATAAATATTTTCTGGAGGTAAGGTAACAAATTATTTGGTCAATCTTTATATCTAAATACCAATTAGTTACTTAATACAAAGTTATTTTGTTAACCCTTTCACTCCTGGGCTATTTTTCTCAATATTCCCAGAGTCAAAATTGCTATTTCTGACCTAACTGCTTTAAAATGTTATAGAGACTAAAATAATAAACAAATCCTTATGAAACTTGGCTCCTTTTCTCCTCACATATTTATCTTACAAATAATATTTAAAAAAGCGAAATATGACGTCATTATTATGTCACATGACTGAAATTACTGTTAACCGCATGTTTCAAAAATCAGCTAT
>JAUZNK010080400.1:0-13252 GCA_035046665.1 Euphysa ruthae | reverse complement strand
TTTATAAAACTTCATGCGAAATCGAACAAAAAAATTCGAAAAAGAGTCAAAAACATTAGTTGTGCATAAAAAATAACAAAAATTTGAAAATATTTAAGGAACGTTCTCTAAGAAAAATTATTATTCGAAACTTGAAATAGAACTTGAAATATCTCTAAATATCTCTAAAGGTTAAATCTTGTAGATATTTTTGGTGATTATGATGGTATGGCAATGTCAGTAGATAATTAAATTAATCAGCACTTCTTCGTTGTGTTAATGTCAGTCCATGGACTACTTAAATATAGCCGCATCTCTTGCCACAAACCTCTAAAATTAAAGGAGTAAATTTTTTTGACAGTTAGGACTCTTGGTAATTTTTTTTCATGGGAAAGAAGCGATCAAGAAATATTTAGTGTTTTGAGTGCAGATTGGCTGTTTAATTTAAAAAATTAAGAACTTCCTGATATACTTGAGCTTTATGGTCAAGTAGATTGATAGTCATAGTTGATGTGTAAGTTGTGTAAAGTAAAGGTTAGTTGAAATACGTAGTTTTGAGTATGATGCATGAACTTTTTTTTTCAAGTTTGTAGTTCGGAAATAAATGCATATGAATGTTGAATTTTGCACTGCACTTCTCAAATATTTGTGGTAAAAAATTCCGGAAATTCCAAATTAACATCAATCTCGCTGTACTTTTTCTATTTGAGAAGTTTATAACCAAACTTTTATCATTACACTGCCATAATTTATTTAATCATTGTGATTGATGTGTTTTCCTTTTTTAGAGTATTATTAAACAGAAGGGAAACAGATGAGGGGAGGGCTCTGTGTCATTCTTAAAATTTCATGTGTTGAATTATTCGAAACTTCTTCGTTGTTTTTTTTAGGTCTTGAAAAATCATATACGATGCTTCATTATAAAGAAGCCGGATTATGTCGAAAGTAGTCAACAGACAGTTTTTAAGTCGATTTGCATTGCTTAAATGAAACACAATATTAGAAAGCCAAAAAGAATGGGTATGCTGCACAGGCTAATGAAAACATATGATATATAATAAAGCACTTGTAAAGTTTCAAAATATGCATTTTCTTTTATTTTAAAATTGAATTACTTTTCAAAAAAACTTGAATGTGTAAGTGATGTCAATTACAGAAAATTGGAACGTGTAAATTGCCTTTAAAAGGTTTCAGTGTAAAGTTGTTTCCTTGTAAAATTACTAATCATTATGCTTAGTATATGCTTATTTTTACCTAGAATTTGAGGCTCAATATGCTTATAAGCGATATGGCTACAAAAAAAGAAAACATTTACATAGGAACCTACTTTGAAATCATTACATTAACTTTTGCTGTCTGAATGAACTAGTTTCAAGAGAGTGATTAAAACATTTTACACTTTTAGGTTCGTGCTGCCCTCAGTGATAAACACTCCAGAAATGTATCAGCATTTAGTCATCTCCACAAATTATATGGTGTGAAAGATCAACTCGATGTCTTCATTCTTCCATCTCAAAAAGGGAAATTTTACCTATTTTACCAAAAAGGTGTGAAATAATCTACTTAACGCTCGTCAGTTTACCTTTCACTCGTTCCTTTCTTTCTTTGGAATCTATGATGAAATTTATTTCCTTGTCAGAGAAATTACATGGAAAATTCACAGTGACGTCTACAACACGGACCAGTTCTCAGATTATCTTCGAAAAGCATCAAAACATTCATACAAAACTCTTCATCGTAGGGACACCAAACAAAGCGTTCACTTAGCCTTATTTGACTTATTCCACTTAATTTATTTGATCGCAGTACTGCCTTTGTCGTCACAGAATATTTCCCTGACCAAAAAGATACCTCTGAGTTTCTTAAACTCATCAACATTTGGTGGACTGTATCCAACAGCAAGCAGCGACACAATCTAGGTCTTTTTGTTGGAAATGCAGCAATACAAGTAGACCACAAACCCTAATTTTTATGGCAATTTGCCGACCGATAGTATATTTATAAAAAAATAATAGAATTCGCATTTCAATCTAGTTAGTTCAAGTACTCCAACTTATTTGCATTTTTATCGTAGGGCCAACAAACGGCTTGAAGCTAATTTTTATAGAAGGCCCCACAGGTTAAATTCTGGTGTATTTAGAGCTCCCATTAATAAATAATCATAATATATATTTAAGTATAACTATCTCTATGGTAATATTATCTTACGTTTAGAGCGCCCGCTTAGCATGCGAGAGGTACGGTAGAGGTACGATGCCCTGTCCTCCAAATTTCTTTTCACATTTTTAAAGATTTCTTTTTAAATGCACCAATTAGCCTAATCTAGGCGGATGTACAGCATTAAAGATATATTTTCTCAAAAATTTTTAAATATTAACGCGACCAAAAACTGGAAAATATTAATTTAAATGAAAGATTTGGTGTTTCGACAAGTGTCATTTCAAAAATGTTCATAATACAGATTAAATATTTTGTAAAGCTCGATTGTTTAAGCTTCTTTTGCAACTAAATATGTGAAAAAGTTTACCAAAAAGTTTTGAAAAAACGTATTAGCACTGCCGGTGAAAGTCTTATTGAAACGATATTTTTATCAAAGTGCTATCACATAGCTAGTGTAACTGCAGCTTGGACACGAAATGAAATTGTGACGTTCGCTTATTGTTGGAAAGGATTTATCATTAAAGATACTCTACCAAATGGTTTTAATTCAAATGTTGTAACTTTTGGGTGAACAAAGAATCATTTAAGCACAGGAAAAATAGTTGAGACTTCTGAGAATTTTGCTGCTAAGTTTGTTGCTGTACGGATTCGTGTTAAAAGTGCTAGGTAAAGAACTATCACATTTTTTGGGTAAATTTTTCATTGCCTTGCAAGCCTTTTTTGAATCGAATTTTTACTGCTTACAGCTTGCCAACGATTTTTTTGCATCCACTTTGACTCTCAGTTAAGACCTCCTAAATCAAACAAATATTTCTATATTTCTTTAAAGCTATTTCTTCATTTTCAACACCATGGCTCAATGAAGTTATAATGAAGTTTGAAACAGTATAAGTTCCTCTTTGTGTATTTCCAACTATAATTTAGAAGAATTTTGATCACATGTCTTCAACTCGATTTGATAATTTAATTTTCTTTTAGCGAATTTTAATTCAAACATAAATCAGCAAAAATTTCGAAAAATTTTTTGGTTTTATCATAAAAATTATCAAATGAAAATGATTAATGTTGCTTTTCATAAAAGTATTGCTATGGCTAATAATTTCGTCATGATCGAACTCAGTTTCTTCGCATAATGTTTCTTAAAGGATCCCATTCTCGTCAAATTTTTTTTTAATACCATGATATCAGATACTGCATTATATAACAGAGCACGAGGGTTATATCCATTATCTTTAGATAGAGTTGCAGCCTCAGTTTGTTCATTGAATTTAATTATCACGTGATAAGTTCTAATTTGAAATCTACGAGGTGCGTTTTAGTGGCTCCTTAAATGTTATAAATTCTTTACAGTCGAAATCTTCTATAGGTAAAGATTGCACCAAAACGAATAAATTTTCCGCAAAAATTGTTTTGAGTTTTGTATCAGAAGCTGTAATATCTTAATATACTGTTCGGTCCAAACAATAAGATGATGATATAGTTGAAAGATTGTTGAATTGGGCATATCACGAAGGCGAAAACAGCTTTAAAATTAAAAAAGTAGAGTGATTTGAGAGTGATTAAAATATTGACAATTTTTGAAACTGCAGCTAGGGATGAAAACGAGAAAACAATGCGTACCTTTTAGGCGGTAGATTAGCTTTTTTCCAGAAATCTTTGGAATTTAAGACTTTCCAGAAATCATTGGATTTTAGAAGTTTCCAGAAATATTTGCATTGGAGAACTTTGACTGAAAAACTTGAAACCGTCAATGAAATTTGTAGATTTTCTTTTAGAGCAAATAGTAATAAATCAATTTTATTTTTTACTTCCTATACTTATAGAAAAGCTCAAATAGAAAACACTTTAACTAAAAGGATGACAAGAATAAAAACTGCTTAAAAGTTTCATTTTTTACATAAAAAAAAGTTCAGCAACTGAAATTTAATCTCATTGCGTGAATTTGAAAATTTACAGCAAGAAAAAGAAAAATAGATTTCACATAGATAATAACACTCATGCTAAACCGATTTAATAAGAAGTTGAAAACTGGTAAGAAGGTTTATAAAATAAAAAAAGATTTGAATTAAATTAAGTTAAAATATACCAGCATGAATTCGTAAAATATTTCTTGCCAGTTAGAAAATTATTACGCCCGTTTAAGGCCTGGAATAATAATGCAATTTATTGGTGCGGTGACAGATCATCGGTAAATGAAAGGTATTTCAATAAGGTAGATCATTAAACACATATTATCATTATGTGAATTTTTGTTTGAGGAAAACATTGACCATATGGGAATTACAATATATTGTTATTTGAATAAAGTATTACCAATCTAGATGTTTTAATGCTAATCTATTGATGTTCTTTTTATATCTTTATTATATAATACTATAACATTATGGATTAGAGATTACTTTTGTGAGCAGTGTATTTTATTAGGTCATCAAAAAAATACAACTCACTTTTCTCCATCAATGTTTTTTATTACGACACACGACACAAAAGGTGTTTGCTAGTTTCTATAAAACATCCAATTATCAGTTGGTGTTTAGAAAATTTTCTGATTTAATGCCAACCATATTTTTTCTTTCTCCAATAATTGCTTTTTGCCTTGTCCTTGATTTTTCAAGTAATTTTTTGTGAGAAGCGTTTTATCTGGCGCTAATCCTAATTCTAAATATCAACCATCAATACTTGATATTTACATACAGTCTCCATCATTTGCAGTTTGGATAAGTGTGTATGTTTGTGAGGATTTCTTTGTATTATTGTGATTAGCTATTGGTAAATGACTACCACTACTGGACACTAAAACATTAAGCACGACATAATTAAGAAACGTTCATCATATCAAAATAAGAATTAAATTTTTTTTTTTAAATAATATTAACTGAAATAAATAATCAGAAAAAATTCATGAAATATTATTAATTTGCTTAAAACCCCTATTTACATGATCAAAATATTAGATATAAAGCTCAAATTATTTTCGGTATAAAGTAAAAGTTTTCGAGATAAATACTAAGAACATCAAATTGACTATATATTTACTATATTTAGCACATTTGCGTAAAATGATTTTAAAGATGTAGAGAGAAGATCCCAATATTTACTCCAAATTTTGCATCAATTCTGTCTATTGCATTATAAGAGTTTTAAGATCAAGTTGACTCAAAATCCATCATAAAAATTTCAAATTCTAACAAATCCCTTCTTCTATGATTGATCAAAATGGCGTTGCATTTCATTTCATCTACATTTCGTTTTCTTTTGTCTAGATCCATTTTACCGGCAAGATCGACTTAAAACGCTTTATCACAATTTAAGTTTTTCTCAAAATTTTTTCTTTTCTTTTATACGAACAAAATTACAAATTTTTAAGATATTATTTAATTACATAAGTTTGCAAAAGCTTTTCGATCACCAACATTTGTGGTCTCTGAAGTTATTTTTCTCATTTGGAGCCTTTTCTCTATAGTTCATTACTTGGCATTTTGGCATTTTGTTAAACTAGCTTTGATCTTTCCAAATTTTTGTCTGATTTTGTTATACTTTTTTACCTATCTATCTATTTCAAAATCTCGTCTTATCTCATGCATAGCTTTGGCATATTTGTCTATGACAATTTGATTGTGATTAGCGTGGAGTCTTATATTTCTTTATGTCTATCTTTACTACAGTTGACCAGTTATTTTCTTCTCTTATACCGTTCCCTTTCCACGCAGTCCAGTAATCTAATAAACTTCACCACTGAAAATATTGACACGACCCACTTAATCACCCATATACAAATACTTGTTTTGGGTCTTCAGCGTCCACCACACAAACTGGCTACGTTTCTCTAGAACTGCTAACCTTTCTAGTATAGACACCAACAATTTTCAGTGTTTTTTTGATCATTACAACCAGGCCCTTTTCTACTTGATTTATTCTTTTCATCGAATCCTGATATCTGCAAGACATCTTTTCTAGTGTTTTAGTAAACTCTGGCCACGCAATCGTTAGCGGCGTCATCAGCTTTACTCTCACCTCTTTCCATGACCACCTATCCATAGGAAACTGTATCCTATCACCATGGAGCCTGGGAAAGCTTTCGTGATCCTCCTCTCTGTTATATTCCATAAAAGCATATCTTATAGTATATCCCACGGATTCGTTTTCGAAAGGATAGAATAAACCACAGTCGTGTCCATGGTTCTCTCCTGTAATAGCAACTATTATTTTCATCATCTTCTGCGTACTAACTGTGTTAAGAAATTAAATTTTCTACCTGAGTCCTCAATGGTTATAAAAGAAACATTGAGGTGGCAAATAATCTTGCCAAAACCAGGTTCATGAAAGTCTGGTCACTCAATCTATCGAATTTTGAGACATCTGGCTCATCTAGAGGCGTTTTCAAATAAGGGTATGTCTTTGAAGTCTTCTCTTTTTAATAGAGCTGAGGTTGAATCCTCGGCTAGAAATAAAGCGGAGCTTTTTGTTAAGATGTTTAGCTGTAATTCCACACTAAATCATTCTGGAAAATTTTCGCCCGATTTTCTACCTAGGACTGACATTAACTTGACACATCTCTTTTCCTTCCTGCAGAAAGATGCCATCTGTTGTCCCAGTATTAAAAAGATATTTAAGAAGTCTGTAAAGTGTTCTGATACTCATTATTACCGTCTATCAGTCTTCTTTCATTTATAACTTAGGTTATGGAATCATTGATTAACTCATGTGTTAGTCGTCTCTGAGAATTTTTCAATCTGTTTTCTGATTATCAGCATGGTTTTCTTTCATTTTGGTCCACTTCTGATGCTCTGACTGTTATCATTGAAAGTGTGTTTCAATCTCTATATACTTGCGGTAAATTTACTTAGATTGCACTTGACATCACTAAGTCATTCAACAATGTGTGATATAAAGGTCTTTTCCATGAGATGTTGTCATATGACATCTTTGTTGAAGTTTTAAATATCGTTAGATCTTTTTTGTCAGACAGAGAATTCAAGGTGATCCTCGGTGGCTACTCTTCAAACTGTTCATCTGTGAATTGCCGCCTCCCTCAAGGTTTTGTTTTACGGCCTACCATTTTCAAACTTTCATGTATGAATTCGCTAATTGTACTCTTTGAAAGCTTTTTCTGTATATGTGGATTATACTATCTTTGTTCTCATTCTAAGGGAAGACCAACATGATTTAGAAGATCTCCTTTGCACTGCTCTGAGAATGATCTAATTCATTTCATTCCACTCTGATGTGTATATTTAGTTTTCTAGATTGAAGATTCTCTCGTTTCCCAATATAGTTCGAGCTTTCAATCTCGTATTTTTCTATAAATTTTTGTTCTTTAACTTACCTACCTCAATTGCTACCTTTTCATTCAAAGTAAAGACACTTTCTTTACGTGCAATACTGTACGCTAAATTACTTACACCACCATTTAAACGCTATAAATATGGAATGCATTCAATGAAATATCAATGAATCACTGAATAGATTGAACAACTCACCAGCGTTAATCAGGTTGTTAATAATAAATACCAAACATAAAATTATTAAATTTTTTTGAAAGTTACCAAAATTCAATTTACCAGACTCATTCGCAATAATATTTTTTAACAGATTTAACAGAATTATCTAAATAATATGCTCTTTTATTGAATTTTTGTTTTATTTAGTTTGACATTTGAGTACGGAGTCACTCCCTTTTTTAGCCTTAGATTTAAGGGTGGCTTATTCCCAGTAGCGATAAATACAGAAGATTAGTTTATCTATCGTAATATTTTGTTGTATACTTTACCTCTTTTTCATAAACTAAGTATGTTGGTTACATTCAATGCTTTAAAAATGAAGCTTTTTTCCTTAAACTGTTTAAGGCCATTTTCCCTTAAAATCTGTGCTTACGAATGGCAGTGAACTGAATCTATGCAGAATCTTTTGTTACGTTTACCATTCATTGATTCCGTTGCAAAATATGGTACCATGAAGGTTAGATCTCTATTCAGGGAGAGGTTATTTCTTCCGCCCAAGCGTATACTATACATATATAACGTTACCATTTGACTAATTTTTGAATTTTGCTTTATTTCTATGTCTTCTTGACGGATATCATTAGCGTACACCCTTTGTTGATCTTTGTTTGAATCTTCAATTAATTTTCTGCTTTGGAAAATTAGTCTTATTTTCACTGTTCTATATGCATTTCTATGGGAACTGTTCTGGTTTTTTTGAAAGCAGTAACTCATTCATTTAAAACTTTCTCAAGGACAACAAGGCTTTTATCGGCTGCTGATCTTTTAACGGTACATAGGCTAATTTACCAATTTACGTAATGCTCGCTTATATGGATCTTTCCACGTTCTGATTGCTTTACTTCGGATTAAGATCTCCATTCCTCTATGACTAATTTCAAATATTATCTTTCTCAATTTGTGTAAGATCATTTTTTTTTAATACTTTTTTGCTTTAGCTTTCAACGGCTTTATGTCTCTCTGAAAGCGACTATTAAAAAAAAAATACTAAAAAAAATATTAGGTAGAAATTAGAACCGAAGTTAGGGATTGCTACTACATTATCAATCTGAATATAAAATGAAAATAACAATTATTTGAAAAGAATATTTAAATAATATTGTCGAGTGAATGGAAATTTCATTAAAAGTAAACTACAAGTGCAATTTTTATGAAGAGTACCGATAGGTACGATTCAAATAAATAAACTAGATTATCATCACAAAAGATGATGTTATGGGCAATTAAAATCATATTAAATTTTCTCTAACAAAAACAAAATCTAGGCCGCTAAGTAGTGAATGCTCTTTATATCCACCAATAATTTGAAAGATAGTCCGTAATTTATTCAAATTTTCCGCATTTTTAACCATAACAGTTTCAGATTCATTACTCATTATATATTCTATGGTCCATACGTAAACGGTTAGCTCACCACTCATTAGCTCTAACAAGCTCGCTACCTTCCACATCAAAAGAGAAATAATCTAAGTGATTCACTCCGATGACATCTAACACGTCTATCATCATCACACATGGAACTATCACGATATAAGCACAGGGTTTTTCAGCTTTTAGCCTTTTCATGTGTTGAGTATCTATGTGGTTCTTAACACCACCTGTTGCATTTCCCATTATAAAATCCAATTCTTCGGTGCCATTCGAAGTATATGCTCATAAAGTCCGAGCGTTTCGTTTATACGTATCAATCTTCTACATAGGTTAGGGTTTGCTTCAATTAATAACCCTGTCCAATCATCTCTGTTCTCAAGCCACAGAGTGTTGGACATATATTTGCCATCTAGTGCTCCTACTTCCAGAAAAAATCTCCATCGTTTATTTAGAATTTTGTATACAATTTCATCTTGTGAGTGCTTTTTAATTAGTTCATTTGAGTTGAGCAGTGGTTTGTCTGAGTGTGGCGCAGCTAAATAATTTTTATTGTTTTAAGAATTTATTTTAACTTGACTGGCCTGAAATTTTTTGGAATGAAACTCTTAATTCATTTAGGAACAACCAAATTGACAAAAGTGGAGCAACGGCTGTAATAAACCTCGTTTTCTTTGAGTTAACGGAATGGTGCACCATTTCTACCTTAAATTGTTATAACATTTGGTTTATTTCATTTGAATTTTCATCAACCTTTTTATAAGTACTAACTTTTCAACTCTAAACTCTTACTTGATTTGAATTTTATAACAGATTTAATATTTAAGCCGATTTGTAAACAGCGTAGAGAAAGTAATACCAACCTGTACAAAATTTTGAATACTTCAAAGATTATGAGCATTTTCTTTAGAGGAGTCTATCAAAACTTATATGTACATATTTTAGAGTCCGTGTGTTGATATATGGACAAAGATAATAATGTTTTTCCTGAAATATTAGCAAAATATTTCATTCTATTTTTATTATTATTTTTGTGGTTTTTTCGTTTTAACTACCATAGACGAAATTTTGTTTTGTCAAAATTTCTTGTAAAATATTATTTTGACAAAAATTATAACAATGGTTGTACATAGTTTAGTTATTTTATCTTTAACTACCCAAAAAGAGGATTGAACCCGGAATTTACGGTACAGAGATGGGGATTGTACAATGCAGTTTGAGTTTTAGATTTTACTTACCAAATTCCTTTTTAAAAAATTAACATCGAAGTTCTTGAAAAGCATTTAATTATCTAGTTCAAAATTTTTCCTGTGCGCTCAGACGTGGTAAAAAAGATTCAAATCTTGCCTTTATTTTTTAGATTTTAAGCTAATAAACTTTTTGTTAAGGTGGTCACCAACCACTAAAAGTTCAATAGAATATCATTTTTTGTTAAATGCATTATTTCTCTACATAAATGTTATCCAAGATTTCGAACCCGAAAACTGTTTATTCGGAAAATTTTTTAAGCAAAAGCTACATTAGATTATGTGACGATATGCAAAAAACCAATTTACTGGTTACGATTTATTAGTTGGTTGGCGGTGTATGCTACCTTTGAGTATACGTTCTCTTACATTCATGTTTGTTCCGTGAAATACGAAACATCAACGAAATCAATCTTCAACCACGCACGGTTCAAATGGTGAAAGGTTGTTTCTTTCACTTAATCCAGAATATATGGAGAAAATTCCAAGTGAATTGATTACAAGAGCGATATCAGAAAGAATACTCTTTAGTTTAACAATTTGCGCTTGCATTTGTTCCAAGAACGACATTTAGTGGTATTTTAATATCTTCTCCCGTGACATCGACGAAGATTTGAAGGTTATAATAGACTATAGCGAAGAATATTATCTAGGAGTGTGGCGCCGAGGTCGTTTCCATCTTCCGCTTTTCCCATACCATTAATGGGGCGTAGTCGATCGTGTCCAAGAAAATTTGCCAAGACCCAACAACACCGTTTGAAGGTTGGCACAATAGCTTCAACGGCCATGTTGGTTTTCACCACGTAAATATATAAAATATATTGAAATTAGTCGGTGACATAAAGCATGAACATGAAAACGCTATCCAAAAACCTCAATTTTTTACATGAAAATCCGTTTCCTGTTCTGTATACAATATAAACAGGGTCTTCCGGTTATAACGGCATTAAAAGAGATCAGCAAAATGCAATATAATTATAATTTTCTTGTGAATAAACAACGTAAATTTTGATGTGAATATAATAAAGGTGTAGCTTATAGAAGATACGTCATTTTAAATGGAGGAAGACTGCACTATTTGTGGAGAATATTTAACTGATGCTAAACTAGCAGTAGCTTTAATACAAAAAGGTATGGTTTTATTTATACAACTAAATATTTTCTTACAGTATTTATTTCACTAGCTTAGGAAAATAGAACTATAATAATCTCAAGATGAAATATAATTTAAACCGAAAAGTTATCTGGTACTCTGACTATTATTTCACGATTTTTTAGAGAGAAAATCTCAACTGAGATTTTATTTATATCTTCCATAAGTAAATCGAAATAATGAAAATGTGTGAAATTATCTAATATTTTTTTGTAGGTGCTGATAGCGTTAATAGAGTGAGTCAAAAAGGAGATAAGAAAGTTAATGTCTGGCGGCTATATTCGAAAGCTATTTTTTTTTTCTACAAACATGCTATTCTTTTTAGTAAATAAAAAAATTTTTAAAAATGTTCTAATACATACGTTTTACCCATTTTTTTAAACCTTTTTAGTACCTACTTTACCTTCAACACAAATATTAAGTTATATTTCAACTTTTCCGCGCCGCTTCATTTTTCAACAGTCAAGCCCCTGTGTCACTGTATTTTTGCCTAATTTCAATTGTCCATTAAAAAATCCATTAATCATTAACCGTTAATTATGAAGTAAAAAATGACTCCATTTTGCACTTTTATCAAAAAGAGTAAAAATATATATATATATACATGATGTAGCTTGGTATCGTAATGTTTGCACGTAACCTTATCTATTCTATCTATAATTTACCAAGTTGACTGATGCGAAGAGAAACAAGCTCTGTGGCTGATATACATAGCTTACAATCTTTTTTACCTTCAGACTTTCCTTTTATTCTACACATATTTAACAACGCTTTACAAGCTAATGATTTCTCTTCATTGATAAATGCTCACAAAATGTCTCCAGATAATCCCCTTTAAGCGTTTATAAATATTAATTCTTTGCGTAACAAGTTCCAACTCCTAGCTGATCTAGCTTCAAATCATGTTGATATACCTTCTATTGCGGAAACTAAGATAGATGATACTTTTTTGATAATCAATTCTTAACTCTAGGTTTTAAAACACCTTATAGAATGGATTTGAGTAGAAGTAGCGGCGGCTTACCTGTGTTGGTAAAATCAGGATTGCCTACAAGAAAACTCCTTGATTATACCCTGTCCCTTGGTTTACAAATAATCCCCTTAGAAATCACTATTGGTAAAAGAAAATGGTTATTACTTCCCGTATATAACCCAAACAAATGATTTGCAAATATTTTTCTAAATAATCTCTGTAACCTATTAGATTTTTACTTAAAGAAGTATGACCACTGTAATAATTATGGTGACATGAACTTAGAACCTAGAAACGCGCATCAGGAGGAGTTTATGAGTAACTATAGCCTTTGTAATCTAATACAGAGGAAGACATGTTTTAAGTCTACTCGTGGGACATGCATTGATCTGAAATTAACGAGCAGAAAAGCTCTCTTCCTAAACAGAAAACTGGTCTAAGTGACTGTCATCATTTAATGTATACTATGCTGAGATGAAAATACTTGAAAATACTTCCTAGTATAGTCACATACAGAAACTTAAAAAAAAATTGATGTCAAGAATTTTGATTGAGAATTTAGTAATTATTTTTTTACTTCTAGTCAGACATTTAACTATAATTATTCCAATACTGTTTTTAAAAAAGTTTTAGATAAATACACTCCCGTCAAAAGAAAGATTATAAGGGAAAACAATAAACCATTCGTTTCAAAAATTGTCTGGAAAGAGCTCATAAAACGAGCTCGATTAAAAATTCGGGCAAACAAGTCTAGCAAACAATGCGATTTAGAAGCATATAGAATCCATCGTAATTATGTTGTTAATCTCATTGGTAGAGAGAAAAAAACATTTTTTCGCAATTATAACGATAAAGTAGGAAAGAAGTCGTT
>JAUZNK010080378.1:0-13252 GCA_035046665.1 Euphysa ruthae | reverse complement strand
TTACACACAAAATTTTTTAATATATTAACTAAAAAAATTTTTAAATCTTATTCTATATAATTTTTGTTTAAACTAGAATACAGAAAATTTCAAACAATTTCAAATATTATCTAACAAATAGTTTTAGACCTGCAAAAGTTTCAGTAAAATTAAAAAAAAGAAATATTCAACAGATTCTAAAAATAAGTTAAGGGAGAAAAAGATAAGAGAATAAGTGTAAATAACAGCTATATAATTTAAATGACAAACCTTTTTGAAGAATTAACAAGCAAGTCAGAATACTTCCCCTGCAAAAAGATTAAGACTAATTAAAATATCATAAAATTAAACCTAATTTTTAGGATCAAACAAACAGTTTGATTGAGGCCATATTTTTCAATATTTGTCCCGTTATGTAAAGGGAAAAAACTCTCACAATAAATTAACAATAAATTAATATGCGTTCTATTAACTTGAAATATTCTTTTGCTAACTCAGTCATTTAAATAGCTAGACAATAACTAAAAAAAATGTCATAAGTTAAACATTTATTCTGGCTGCCTTCCGGCGAACAACCTGTTACCGTCTTCAGGTGAACAACCTGTTACCATCTTCAGGCGAACAACCTGTTACCCTCTTCATACGAACAACCTGTTACCGTCTTCAGGCGAACAACCTGTTACTGTCTTCAGGCGAACAACCTGTTACCGTCTTCAGACGAACAACCTGTTATCGTCTTCAGGCAAGGCAAAAATAAATTTCTAGAGTTTATATAGATTTTTAGTAGGATTGAGAATACTTAGGATCACCAATATCTCCCTAAATATTTGCTTTATATTGTAAAATTCCTACTAACAAAAAGCTTTAAACCGATGGTGTTCCTATGGGTGGTGCTACTTTTTGTACTGTTGCCACAATTTACATAAATTCCCAAGAATTCCCACAAATCTTGTTCTTCTTACCACTTTACACCCACTTAAAGTTTTGAAAAGCTTTCTTGAAAACGTTTTTCCAATTACTAAATATTCTTCATCAAAAAATCAAATTTACTATTTAAAATAATATCTAATAATTCAATCACATTCCTCAACATATGTGTAACTCTCCACGATAACAAGTCTCTTTCTTTCAAAGTTTATATCATAACCCAACGCACACTGATCAATATCTAAATTTCAATTCCAAGAATTTAAAATCTGTTAAAAAAAGCATAGTCAATTTTTTATTCAAACGTGCTAAAGACATAATACAATCACTAATCCTAAAGACCTTGAAAACGAACAAACACCTTAATACCATGCCAACTGCTAACAACTATCCAAAAGTTTTATTGCACGAGAAAAACAAAAAATTTATGCCACAAAATTCATTAAGGTTGAGAACAAAACCACCTGCTCTATAAACTTTCCCTATGTCCCTACACTTATCAAAACTTTACGATGTCAGCCACACCAGCATGATACCCAAACTACCCTCTTCTTATGCCATACCTCTACTTTTACTACCATACTCTTCATAAACTACTTTTGCACCAAAAGAACTTCTTTGTCTCAACAAAAAGGAGCAGGTTATCTCCAGAAACGTAGTCAGAATAAATATTTAACTCATGAAAAGTTTTTTTAGTTATCATCTATCTTATACTAACATAATATCAGCCAGACTAAAATTCCCTAACATATTAGAAAAAAAATATACTTTTCATTGTATAAATTATAAACATAATGTGTAAACAATCTAATACCTGATAATTAAAGGCATTTTGCTTGAAACTAATCTGTTTATAAATTAGACTAGAGGGTTTACAATTAAAATACTTTAGAGATGAGATAAGGAGATAACCTTATTTTTTTCCAAATCAAGCTTCACTTTCGTTTCTTGTTTTTGTAGATGTTTTCTCAAAGCTGCCAGCTGTTTTATTAAAGTCTCCTGATGTTCACCAGAATGAAGTCGCACTAAAAACATATTGAAATAAATTAAATAAGAAAAAAAATGAAGTACTGAAATAAAAAAGTTTATTATTAAATTTAGCAGAATTCTGTTAAAGTTATAAGTGAGTCAGCCAGTTTAGATAACTGACAAGAAAAATATTTTAGGCTGATAACTCTTTAATTGATAAATTACCAGAAACTTACCAGATAAATTCGAATATCATGAAAAATTTCATTAGAGTTAGAAAATAATTTCTTGAGAAAAATCAGAATTTTTGGCATAATTAGTTATTTTTAACATAGTTATAATTATTTTTGGCATAATTAATTATTTTTGGCATAATTAATTATTTTTAATAGTTATAATTATTTTTCACATAAATAAACATACATTATTTTGGAAGACTGAAGCTTGGACTCAGTAAAATTTTTTTAAATAACCAACATGACAAATTAATCAAATATAATTTTACTACTGTAATTTTAAAAAAAAAAAGCCCAATAACCTAAGAACTACATAATTTGGTAATCTACAAAAGCAGTAAGCAACTAAAATTTGTCATACCATCATTTTTGTTCCCAAGAGACTTTCGTATTGCATCCAAATAAAGTTCTTCACGATGTATTTGCTGATTGGCATTAACTGGAGAGTTTTTCTTTTTACCCTAATATAAAATTGGATAAATTTAACATATCCAATATATCTTTTAATTTAATAAACAAAAATTTTTAGTGAGGTTATATAAGACAAACGATATTTTCTTTTTTCACTTGACTACATACCAACTTTGCATAAAACGCATAGCATACAAATCCAAAAAAAGGCACAAAGCAAACAATGAAATTTGCGCATTTTGAAAAAATTCAATAGTATCTAATTTTCATATTAACAACTTTGAACCATCTTCAACTGAAACAGTAGAAAAAAACAATGCTTTAAATTCGGACTGTGGATAGTTTTTCTTTATACATTTACTTAAATATGAAAAATGCAAACGATATGTCAAAAATTCCTGGCATTATGCTGTTTCATCAAGCAATAAGAGGTTTATTTTCAAATTTTGACATGTTACGTAAAGTTGTTCCTGACAATAACGAATTTGATTATTAAGCAATAACCGGGAGACAAATATTGAAGGAATTGACTAGACAATAACACGTTAATATCATTAACAGCTTTATAAGGTTAATGGTTATAAAATAAGGATCTAGATTGGGGCTTAGCTTGTTTCATTAGCAACTATCTAAACTATAATAAAGCTGATGTTCCTAAGAATTATAACTCATATATAACAGACAACTATAACATCATTTCACATACAGCTTCTAAAAAAATCAAAAAGAGAAAATAGATACTTACACCCCTCTGAATCAAAGGTAAACATTTACACTAGCTGAAAATTGCTACCAAAAAAAATTTTAAGTGGTGATGCACTGTTAAGAAAAACTTGGAGAACAAAAAATGAAAAAGGTTGGACATTTCATAAAAAACATCAAAGCAATCCAGATTTATTAAAACACCATTATCTTAGATCCATTTACTCCCCTAACAAATAGGTGACATACTAATCAATTTCTTCATTTCTTGATGCATGATTTTCATTCATGATATTCACGACACACTCGAGCGACTCTATTTTATGTGATTAATAATTCTCCAACGAAAACTGTCCCTTTTTATTTTTATTTTTTTAATCCATTTTTTTTTTTTTTTATTTTGCAAAAAAGTGGAAGGGCCATGTCAATTTGTTCCCATACATGAATCAAAAACCTTAATAGATGCAAACAATTAGATCAATTTCAATACTTCCAGTTAAAAAATTAAAAGCCAGCTTACTTTAAAGTAATTTATTAGCATAAGAAAAGATAAAAAAATAACAAAAACCTTCAGAGATACATTTCACAAACATACTGACAAAAATAAACTTGTATGCTCTATTCTTTTAGACAAACTTTAAAAAGGACTAGATTGGTTCCATTTTTCAATCATAATTAATGTGTAAAAACTAATGGAGTAATATTTATAATTTACCAAGTAGCACAAAGGTTAATTATTGGACCACTTTTATTTCTGATATTATTTACTGTGGTAAATGTCAGACTCATTGAGAAGTTATGGAATTTGCGAATGACACAGTCATTTAAACAAACCACAAGAGTTTTCATGTTATCGAGAGCAATCTTAGCAAAGACTTAACAGCTGCTACCCGATATTTTGAAAATAATGACCTGATCATCGACTGAAAAATAGAAAAACCAAATTCATGACATTTGAAATTTTGAAATAAATTAAAGATACAATAATTAAAGCTTATTACACAACTACCATACCTTGGCCTAACACTCAACCAGTTTTGGAATCTCAAAGAAAACTTTAAAACAAAGCATGATCAACTTATTCCATCATTTAATGGAAAAACTTCCATAATGATGAATAAATTTCTTGCTGTACCTTTAGTAACTTATTGTAGGAGTTCTATCTTTCAAATACACAGATGAAACTATTTTCAACTCTGGAAAGGAGAGCTCACACAATAATCCAATACTACAGTAGCTGTGAGATCAATCCATCAACCCTCAGAAAATAACCTGATAAATAACTTTTGCATGCAATTTTTATCTTTTTACAGGAGCTACTGATGAAAAAAAAATGAACAAACTGCTGATGGATATAAAGCAATTAGTTCCAGATATGAGTTTGTAAACTCACTGGAAATATTCTATGCACAAATCCTTAATTAACAACAATTAATTTATATAGCATGTATTAATTATTTAGTTTTAACTATTCTACTGCTGTTATACTTATATACACTTATATACTTATAAACTTTTTTTAACAGAACATACATTAAAATATATTTTATCCTGTAAAAAGAGACCACGGACTTAAGCAAGGTTGAATTTATAGGTTCTTTATCTAATGTCAGCATTGACTAACGTTTTTATTTTGTGATTTTGCAATAAGAATTTTTTTCAAAAAGAGTTCCTAAATAAAACCTTCAAATCTATAACACAAATTAAATCATGACTGTGATACCATTAATATACTCTGCAGTTGTAAAACTGAAACTGCAACAACTTATCACTTTCTCCTGCACTGTTCATTCTTTACCAAAATACACAAAAAAATTACAAATTACAAAATTATTGAAATAATAGGACCTATTGTAAACCTACTGATGCAAATCTTATCAGGCTTCTTTTATATGGTGATTGCAAAATCAGTTAATAGTGCATCTTTTCCCAAATCCGCTAAAGGCTACCTTAAATCTTTGCAAAGATTTTACATAATTAATTTAACTTAATGCATCTTATCACATTATCAAATTTTAATTTTTCCAACTGGCATCTTGGTAAGTTTTCTCGCATTCTATATTATGGAGTGAAGTATCATAATTCTGAAAAGGAAAAAAAATCTTTTGTGAGTATAGTACAAGTAAATGCCTAATGTTAGTTCTATAAAACTACTGGAATACCTAAATTAATGATATATTTATAGAAAATAGCAATAAACAATGACTTGATAAAAATTATAAATTACCAAAAGTTTTTCCAAGAATTTAAAACTAATACCAAAACTTCTTGGAAAAATGGCCTTTCTGAACTAGCTGATTAAAGTACAAACATATTCTTGATTGACTTTACTAAAAATAAAATTTTTATTTCACCTTGGCAACAGCTGGGACAGGAGGTGATTGAGATCTCAAATTAACTGCCTTCTAAAATAAATTTAAAAAAAAGCTGTGAAATTGTGGCAGAATCTGAAGGTATGTAATTAAGAAAATCAAATAATATAATTGACAGATAAAATTCAACATATTTTAGGGTCTGCAACCGACAAATTTTCAAAAAAGAAAAAATGATATGACCAGGAATAATATTTTAAAACCATCACAAAAACCTATCAGCAGAATACAAACATAATTCCTTGAAAAAGATAAAACTTTAATTTTCAGAAAACTTTTAATGTTCAGCCTGAGCTCAAAATTAAACAGAAAATTTTAGTAGAATTGCATGAGTTACTTGAGAATAATTTTAAACTTTTCTTTTCCTGACCAAAACCTTTCCCTGTTTCAGACCTTTTTTACAGGTGGCCACTTGCTCCAAAAGATGCTCTATAAGTCATGTAAAAAAAATTTGACTTTAGGCCTAAATTACAATATTAATTATTATCACCATTATTTTTTTTTTTTTTTCCAAAAATCTGCAATTAAAAGATTTTCGGAAAAAGCCGAAGTTGATTGATTTCAATGAGTCATGTGGGCTTCATAAGGGGTGGGAAAACCCCCACTATCCTTAAATCAGTAAAAAAATGGCTGGCATCACAACAAAAAATAAGACTTTCTAAGAATTTTAATTCTTCACCATTGACTATAGTCATTCAGATGGCATGATGCAATGCATCATAAAATAAAAAATAAAAAATAGCTGTGCTCAAAAAACTAAAACTGACTTGACTGAAAATTGCTGATAACATAAAGATAACAAAGATATGGTATAAAACTTAACGTTCAAGTGAATGATACCTGCATATGCTCGGTAACATTAAACTTTTGTTCAGCATCTATTTTAATTTGTGCCTCAAGATCGTCTTTTATCTCTTTCTTTTTCCTTACTTCATCAAAACGTTTCTGTTCAGCTATAAGACGTAATTCTTCATTTTCTTTGCGTAGCTAGTGCAAAAACCAGTTTTGATTGAATTAAATTAAAACTACTTTCATTATAAAAAATTTTACAGCAAAAATGTTTTTTTATTAAGTTGAATAATTTTTGGATGTTAATGACTTTTCGTAAGCTCAATGACTTCATTTATGTTTAAAAAATTGAGTGCATATATTTATCATAACTATTCTCTATTGAAACATTTATGAAAAAATTTGCTCATTAATTCAAATTTTTTTATTGAAAATACGAAAAATGTGATGCGAATTGTGAAATTCTAAGATCCTATCCTATATAAGTTACAATGAATGTAATATTATTAAGGATAGTTTCTGAAAACGTATGAAATGCAGATTGTAAATAACTTCTTTTTTTTTTAAATCCATGATTAATATATATTAATTTATAATTTATAATTTCAATAAAGACGAAATGACCAGATATTCAACGGGTTTCCATCTAGATCAAAATTATCTTGAATCAACATTCAATATTTAAAATTACGAACAATGGCTTTTTTATAAATTTGGCTGAAACCAAAAACTAAGCCCCTAACTTTACAACTTTATAAAAAAAAAAACAAAAAATCACCTATAAATACAGAAACATTCCTTTTGATGTCATCAGATTGTTAAATTTTAACGTTAATGTTAATGTCTTAATAATATTTGAAATAATGGAATTTCTACAACAAAGATTTTTTGACAAAATAAATTTAATATAAATATAATCTGTATGCAAAGTCGACAAAAAAGATCATTAATCAAAGACTAATATTGGCACGAAGCCTTATGTTGTAATTTTATCATTATTAGATAATTCATTTTATTAATATTTTAATATATGTGTGTGATCTTTTAAGACCATTAACTATTTTTTATAGCAAAAAAAAATTTTTAACGTGTACTGCTAAAAAGGCTATTATAAAAGCATTTAAAAATTTACAATCGTGATAACTGCGTCACCGTCAGATTAAGTTGATGATTCTGGTTTCAAATTTATGGAAAACATAAGTTTTCTACAACTAGGATTCAGGAGTGAAATTTTCAATTCTAATTGTACATTATTTAGACTTAACACCTTACATCCTGCTCCTTTTGTCTCTGTTTTTCTTTTTCTAATTCAAACTCTTCTTTCATCTTTCTTTGTTGCTCAAGAATTTTTGCTTGCTAAAAAATTCAAATTAAAGAAAAAAATTAAAATTTGCAATAAACACTAAAATAGAATACCTAATAACTTTACACCCCAAATACACACTCCATTGATTATTCAAAATTAGCTTATATGAGTCCATCATATCAAATTGTTAAGTCATGGTGCATTGGAAGCACTCACCTTGTACTTTAAGGACAACAAATTAAGGTAAAGTTTAAAACTCATCATGTTATTTATAAAAGCCAATCCTCGGTAGCATATAAATTGAATTACCCTGGCATGTACAATTATTGTCAGTAAAAAAAAGTTCTACAAAGGGTATATTCTATATGCTTTTGAAGATTAAAAATGGAAATTTTAAACCTTAACTCAAACAATAAAAAATCACTCTTGAAAGAATTTTCATGAAATTTTAAGAGGCCAAAATTTAACAGATAAATAATGAATATCCATTTTTTTGAATTTAGATTACAATTGACCAAATAATTTAGATCACGATTGACCAAATAATTTAGATCATGATTGAACAAATAATTTATATCATGATTGAAAAAATAATTTAAATCACAATTATGATTTAAAAAATGATTGACCACATAAGCAATTTGATGTATTACCACCCAAAAAAATACTCAAAAAATACTGACCTCTTTTTCTTGCTCAATACGATCCTTTTCTTTTTGTTCTTGATCTTTCTTTTTTTTTTCTTCTACCTTGAAAAAAAATATTTCAAAATAACTTTTTGAATCTACCCAATTAAGCACTAATTAAAAGAAAAAGTTAGAACTTTGGTTTAAAAGTTAGTACCGTGGTTCAAAAGTTAGTACTTTGGTTCAACTTCTTAAAAAATTCTTCAATACTTTGACTTAGAAATCAATAACAAAATTGCTATCATCTTGGCTTAAACAGAATAAAATAAATGGGCATTTAAGATCGAACCAGCATAATAGCATGATTTTAATTGACTTTCAAAAGGCATTTTATAAAATCAAAATTACCAAAAAAAATTAAAACACATGAGGCTTTCACAAAATATGATTACTTGGTTCAAGTCTTATCTTTCTAACAGAAAGTTTTAAGTGAAAATAGACAAATATGACGAAGATTTATTTCATAGTTCACTTGATAAGGTAGACCGAATGTCTACAGGAATTAAATAAAATTTTTTATTTTATTTTCTCTTTTTCTTTTTCTTGTGTATCATATCGAGGGACCACAATGGAAATACAGACAATTTTTGTGCCTATCCTTGCCTTTAATGTATTTATTATTTTGTTTGTTTAATGCTTGTTTATCAAAATATATCAGAATAAATACTTACTTAATTACATCTAGGTACACTATCAAATACTTACTTTAGGTCTAGAAATTCAAAGTATAACTTTTTCTTCCTAGTCAGATACTTCTCCTGTAACTTCCTAAAACAGACATTTTCAGTCCTACGGCCTGGCATAAAACCAAAAATGCATCTCATCTGTGTCAGCTTGTTGTCTGATAAGCTTCTCAATTACTTTTAATATCAATATCAAACCCTAGTCTGTTAACCCTATAAACTTCTATAGTTTCTTATTTTTGCTAAACCCAATCTGCAGGTATTACTCCCTCTCTTACAATATGGTTTATCAAGTCAGTAATCACCTTTATTCCTGACTCTCCTGTAATTCCAATCATCTCTAGAATTCAGATTCAGCACTAAAATTTTTTTCCAAAAGCTTACAAGCTTTATTTTTCTTCCTCCATCTTACAAATAATAATGGAATTTTACATCAGAAAACTCTAGAGAGGCAAGCAGAAAAACAGAAATGAGTGAATTTATACAAACATATAACCTTGCAGATTTTAGTACTTTTTTCATTGTATAATCATAAAGGCATTTTAATATCAAAAAAAAAAAATTACAGAGAAAAAATTCAAGAATGACAAAAATACACATTTAAAACATAAAAGAGACTAGAAAAAATCAATCTAAGGAAATTTGTTTCCTTAAACTAAAAATTTTTTGTTTTAGGAAATGAACGAAAAATTTCTCACTTGCTGATTGAGAAACAATTTGTAATCATCTTGCTCAGATCTTTCACGAGGACTCTACAAATATAAGACAGTAATGTGTTGAAAATCACCTATAAAGGTTGAACATGGATCCTTAATAAATTTAAGATATCCTTATGCAAGAAGCAACTAACTAAATCACATCTTAAAATATTTCAACGTGAAATACAGAAAATAGCAATCAATCTAACGTCACCTTAGAGCTCGTCCAATAATTAATGCTATTTTTTCTTCATAAATCAGTGTTTTATCCAGAAATAAGATGGAAGTTTAAAACAGTATTGCAGTTTAAATCATAAACATGCAGTTTTTCTTAGTTAAAAAGAAGGGTTTCAGATGTCAATGCCACTGTCAGGAATACCTCAGTCCCAAAAGATCTCTGAAAAAAGGCATCACAATCAGTCTTGGCTGATGATTAATAGTAAATTTTAAAAAAAAATACCTTTGTATCGAATCCTTGTAGCTCTCGTAGAGCAGCTCCTCTTGTATAATAGCTGCTAGGTGATGTATTTTTACCCAGATTTAAACCTTGATAACAGAAATATAACTAAAAAATAAAGTACAGCCCAAGAAAAGCAATGTGAAAATGAAACTTAAATCAGTATCTAAGTTACAAATTTCTATTAACACAAACTTCAATACAGCCCGAGAGAATAATGAAAAAAATATTGAAAGAATAAACCACTCTAAAGAAAAAAGAAAAGAATGCGATAAAAAATAAAGGTCAAAATAAGACGTTAAGCTGTTAACAACTGATAATATAATCCTTAGAACCAATCACAAATTTAATAATCATTAAAGGCCTATTTCAGAAATGTAATGTAGACTTAAGAATTAAGGTTTATTTACTTTTGTATATATTTATTGCCATTATATTAATTTTGCAAATATATCAAAATAAAACAAATCTGGCTATTAGAAAAATAAAAATAAACCTCCCACCTAACGAAAGGGAGAAAGAGGCTAGAAATTTTTCCTGTCTTCCAAAACAAGACACATAAAAACTTGATTAACGGGGAGGGTGGTTTAAACTTCATGGAAATCTTTTTAGTGAGAGGAGTACCGAGGAGTACTCAATAAAGGTGAAATTAATAGAGAAAAATTTTTTGGCTACTTTAGGGAAAGAAGGAAGTTCAGGGAGTTTCTTCATGGGGAGAGGCTCATATTTAACAGGGCTAAAATTGCAGGCATAGTTAACGCTGATGTCTGAAAGAAAAATTAAATTTTTATAACCTTAGTCATTATGACAATGAGTTAGCCATAAATTCTAAGAGAACTACAAATTTCACTACATTGGGACATTACTAAATTCAGCTAAAATCATCTATAAAGCCCAATTCATACCAGGGCATACCAGAATGTCAACTAAAAGGACTGTTATATGTTATATACTCTGGATTACTATGGGTTAAAGATAAGGTAAAATAGATGAATAGATGATTTGTGGAATATGTGTGGATTACATTCATGAGGTGCGTCATTCTTTTTAAAGAAAAATATTTAAAACCATTTGCCTAAGAAACTTTAAAAAGTTAGGTATACTAAATCCCGAACTGTGGCACCATCCCAAAAAATCGGCAAAAAAATTTTAGCCTTACTTACTTGGTACTTTTGACAATGAGTTTTCATCAACCATTACTTCAATATTTTGGGAAAACGCTTTCATCATTGGACTAGGTTCTGCATCAGTTATTTTAAATTCTTCTTCTGTTCTAGTTGAATATTGAACTTTGCGCAAATCAGCTAAATTTTGATAAAAAAAAATTTTTAATTAATGGTGCAGTACTGCTTAGTATATCAAACTAAAGATTACACTAAAATTGAACACCAGAACATTATAGCAAAGCAAAACAATGCTCTACTCCTAAAAAATTCATTCCTTCCTTTTACAGCAAAACACTCTTATAACACTCTAAATTAAGTTGAAATGGCTCAATTAGATATTGATAACTCCAAATCCATTATGTTAAAAAAAAAATTAGCCAGACCATAGCCCCTCCCCACATTTGAAGCAGAAATTATGTATCTACACCATCCATTTTTTACAAGTTAATAGGTTCATTAGCTATTTTATTTAAGAAACTAATGAAAAATTAAATAAGATCACCAAAAATAAATAAAACTATAATATTAGCAAAGCGACTTCTCAAATATTAAAAACTATAAGTAATTAGCTATTTCTAACTCACCAACAATTTGTCCATTATTATTTTTAACAGGTGCTCCCGCGCCAGATTTACCCCAAGGATCATATGCAGCAATTTCGGCTTCCAGTTTTCTTTCATATCTAAACTTGAAAAAAATATATATTTATATTTATATATACATATGGATCGATTTTCCTTTTTGGTTATTTGTAAATATAAATCTAGCGGGATCAAATTGAAATGGAGTTGAAAAAAATCTATTAGCGCTTTACTGTCAAACTTTAATCCTGGCTATTACTTCAGTCTGAAATTCTAAGAAAAATACTTGAGAAAAATTGTTTACACTAGAAATAAACTTGAATTTAAAATTGCAAACATCCCTTCCAATACCCTTCTCAGTAACCTTAATTCTATGTGCAACTATTTTATGAAAAAAAAAACTCTAATGAAGAATATTGATATTTTGATCTTAGGAGTTTTTACTGAAATTTTATACTATCCCTTAGAATATGATCATGAGAATGCTTTATGCTCAATGATTTATTGAACAAATACACCTGCACTAAACCTCAAAAACTTAATTCTCTCAATTCGTAAAAATTTAGAAAATTTTTACACAAGATTCTTTAGAAAAAGACAAACACAACATTTTGACCCTTTGTTGGCCTAATTTTGACCAATATGGTCAATAAAATAAAAGTTTCAATAAAACTTGTAATGGTTTATTTTAACAAATTTATAAACCTAATTTCATTCAAAAAAATTTTTTTTTAATCAAATTAGTCAGACATTTTAAAATCGTTCATAATTGATTTTTGAATATGGCAAAAGTATTTTGCCCAAAATAACCTTTTTAGATTAAAGCACAAACTATTAGCAATATTCAATAACAGCAGATAATTTTTTTTTTCATTCCCGCAACACTGATTTCATAATAAAAACTTAACACAACTGTAATTATTAAACTAATCCTAATAAATGTCTAAGACATAAAATGTGATTTTTAAGAAAAATTATAGTTTTAACAGCTAAAAAGAAATGCAACATTAGACTTTGAAAAAATAGAAATTATCTTAAGTGTCTAAACAACCTAATCAACCTTAAATAATATAAAAATTAAAACAACATGTCATGAGTTATATTTTTTTTGTTGAACGACGTTTCGGGAGACAAAAAAAAACACAAAAGACCACAAAAACAATATCGTATACTGTATTCCATGTCAAAACTGTCCATCTGTGTACATAGGAGGATCCAAACGATCATTAAAAAATCGAACCACCGAGCATCAACGCGCAGTTAAAAAACATGACACCAATAACGAAATCG
>JAUZNK010080367.1:0-13252 GCA_035046665.1 Euphysa ruthae | reverse complement strand
ATTAAAATGAGCAAAATATAGAAGTCAGTATTCTAAATATAGAAAATTTGTCTCATAACCTAATTTTTTTTTTTTTTTTTTTTTTCACATTTCAGCTAATAATTCCTCTCCAACAGTACTTAAATAGTGGCAGAATAACGTATATACCTTATTTATTTCTCTAAAATTCCCAATGAAATGATTACTTTGATACCTATGGATTCAAGTTAGCCCCGTTAAATGTGTGATAAACCCAATTACTATTTCCTGATATCAAGATTGTGATTGGACAAAAAAAAACTGTGAAACAGTCTGCATTACACTGTATATTTTGTTAAATTAGTAATGCAGAATTCCTGATTATTATTATATTTATTTTTAGATTGATACTTAAATATCAATAGTAACCTTTACTGCTTTTTTAACATGGACCTTCCTTCCTCTGATGATATATGTAAAAATTTTAAAGTAAAGTAAAAAACTAATCAAATTACCTATTTCCACTAAGTTTTTAGCTATAGCGACTAGTGTTATATTCTATTGGTAACTTGGTAAACATCCTGATTTTAAAAAGTTTTTTGAGAAATAGAAATTTTTTTTTTTCAATTTCATTGAACAAAATATGTACGTATTTAAGCAAAAAAAGTAGCAATTTCTATATCTAAAAAACATTAAATAAATACTCCCTAATACTCCCTAACACTCTGCTGCTAGATTTCATAATTCTTGAAATAAGATAATGTTTTCTCGGATTAGTCAGCAGTACTTTGACTCAGCTCGATGAATTTTTAACTGAATAATCAATTTCTTGTGGTATTGGCTTGCCAACCTTAATCAATCACCTGATTATCTATGCTATAAAGAAATCCAAAATTTTGTATATTTTTGTTGGCTTACTGATTAAATATCTCGGGAAGAAAATTAGTAAAATCAGAGATTTTTGTTTTTTTGTTTCCATTTGATATGATAATAAATCTCTTTGTCCATATGTCATTGGTATTCAACTGCAATTTTTATATAAATTTTTAAAGGCATGGAATTTCAAAGGTATAGTGAAATTAAAAGGCTAATAAGGATTCATTTAATTTAGTCAATCTCTGTCTTTATTTCATTTATATTCAACTTTAATATTTTACCTGAAGACATGATTTATTTTTTTTTTTTTTTTAAATATTCCATTGTTATGGCAACTTTGTACAATGCAATTTTAGTGTAGGAAATCAAATTGAATTTTGCATTTTATTTTTCTTGATGGTGTATGAGATGTAGATGAGATGTGTAAAGATGTTGTATGAGAATGGAAAATAAATTTTCTCTCGCCAAAATCCATTTCTGTAAAATTTTTTTGTTCATCTCCAGGCAAACCTGATTTGCATGTCTGTCAAATTATCTTACTGTGTAAATGTACGGTGTCGATTTTTTAATTTCATAGACGATTAATCATAATAAGAGATTGTTTATGATCAAACTCATGTCTTGGTGCACACCTCACCACAATGATGCAAGATCAATTTACTTTCGTAGTGGCAGCATGTAAAAATACTAGCAATTACATTAAGCTAACGAATGTTATAATCAAATCAAAGCTAATTTTCAAAACATTGACTTGAGCGTAAGACTTTACGGTGTAAGATATTTTCACTGGAAACTTTGGATCAAAATTAAAGTTTTTTTTTAATACAATGAATATATAATCCTTTGGTGCATTTTTTAAGGTACCATATAACCCAAAAATGAGATCTCCGCGAGGATCAAAGGTAAGATTAATTTCGTTATATTGGTTACTCAAGAACATTTCAAAAGTATGATTATTTTATTTTAATTGGTTAGTTACTGTATTTAAAAGGTAATGTGCTTAAACATTTCCAAAAAACCTCCAAATCAGCATTTTAAGACTTTTTTTTAAAATAATTTACCAATATTTCAGCTGAAATTTTGTTTTTTTGTTAGGAATCCAATTATTGTTCATGTTGACCATCTTGTTTATTTTCTTGATTGCTGGATGCATTTTGAAACTATTGATCTGATTTTTTGTATAGTAAAATATTGATCAGCCGAAGTGATAAAAATTTTAATAGTGTTATTATTGGAAATGTAGTTTTTTAAAATTTGTCTAAGCACTGTGTCATAGTAACAAGACAACAGTGTATTAGTTAAACGACGTCAGTATAATGGTTCATGCCGCAATAATAGGATTTCTTGAGAGTATGTTTGAACTGCACTGACGAGGTGACCTTTGTATAATATGGTATGACACAATAATATCATTAAAAAGCCACAATAATGGAAAATACTGTTCTGTTGAATATTTTTCAAACTAAATTTTTATGTGGAAATCTTGTTCGCTTCTTAATTTCTATATTAAAATCGATTAGTTTCATTCAAAACATTATCTTAGAGGTTATAATGTTTTATTTTGCTTTGTAATTGTATTAATTTACTATTTAATTTACCTCGTATTTTATTTTATGCTGACAGTAGAAGAAGATATGTCATTTTTAGTTGCATCGTGCATCGTATGAAATAATGAAGTGACATATTGATAATTCATGTATACAATTGTTGGCAAACGCCATATAAAAACTTATACATGAGTGAAAAAAAAATATTCTGGAAATATAGAATTATAACAAGTTCGATCTTTTCTTCTAATGTTTGCTAAAGGAATGTGGTTGAATTAACAATTTGTAAGATATAAATATGATATAATTACAGATAAAGTATTTATCAGCTGATAAAACATGTGACTCAAAAAAATTGCAACCATGTTTTATAGAAATAAACAAATTATTAACCTCCTTAACCATATCCCAACAAGCCTATACCACCATCTTTAATAATTCTCTGAGCAGTTTAGGATTTACTTGGTTTTATAAACATTAAAAATTTTAACTGTCTGGTATAGATGTAGCGCCCTTGCTATCTAACAATAAATCACTCAAAACCTTGCAAATTCTGGAGTAAATCTCTCACCACTATTTTCGAAAATTATCCCTATGTGAAAGAAGTCATCCAAGAAATAGCAAATCTATCTCTTGTGTTCTAACTTAATTTGTAAATATTATTCTGAAAACTTTGTAATATATATCGTTACATTTTTGTTACAGGTTCGAGAGTTAACTGCTACTTTAGAAGCTAGTTTGAACTCCAGGGACCCTAGCAAGAAAAAATTAGCTGGGTCTATTGATATATTAACCCTAGAGCAACAAAAAGCAAAAAGACAAGTGTCTTTTCAGCGTAATGTAAGTTTCCAAAACATTTCTCTTTATTGTGCTAAGTCATTTATTAAATTATGTGGATATTATAAAATTGCTTATAAAAACTTTTTACGCACAAAATTCTCTTGTAAAATTTTAGGAAAATTCCAATAGCCAGTAGGTATATCATGAAAAGCATGAATTTAGCACTATTGAAACAGCAGGGGAAAAATAAGGAATGCTGAATGCTCAAGGGTCTAAAGTTAAACTTCTTTAATCGTTCTTTGTTAATTACCATAGATATAAACATTTTGAGGCATTATGCTGAATGGCTAATAGTATCAAATCAGATCAATCAGTAAATGTGAAGGGGTTGCATGAGAAAGCAATTGACTGTAAAGGGTGGTTACTTATTTATTGGGTATTTTTATGCGGATTAAGAATTAAAGTGTGTTTCAGAGGGGGTTTCTAACCCAGGAAGAGAGATTTAAGTAAGAATTTTAATTCAGGAAAAACTTAAGGCTGGTTTTTTAATCCAAAAAAATAGTTTTACAATTTTATGTATTTTCTTGTTAGGAATTCAACGATGACGACAGCGATTTTTCGCTTGATGAATCACAGCCAAAAAATAGGTAGGTTTTTTTACCAGAAGTACTTTTTTTTTAAATTAATGTTACAGTTTCCCTTCAAAACCTGGAATAATAGAATAATTTAGGCTTTTCTGAAATTTCTGGGAATAGAAAAATAAAATGGCTAAAAGGTTTTCTTGAGATATTTTTATTTTTATTATTTTTAGATTTTCTATGAATATAAAGATATTTATTAACCATCAGGCCTCCTGTTGAAAATTTTCTTTCTTTGAAACCAGGGTTTTTTGCCAAATTTTTCCCTTTATCAGGGATTGATGTTTGGTCCCAAATTGACATTTTTTTCAAGAAATAATTTTTTGATTTTGCTGCGATGTGGATAAAATTAATAATATTTTTGATTATTCTGACATGTCTGCCATTTTGATAAAAAAATTTTGCACTTAGGCAAAAAACTTAAAATGCTAATGTTATTCTAATTTTTTTCCAAGATGTTATGTTCTGCAGATAACTTTGCTTTAAATTTAATTTGGTCAAGATACTATGTTTTAAACTTGAAAAAATAAAAATTTTTCCTTTTTTTTTTTTTGAGAGTTTTTTTGTCCCTGGTTCTCCTTGAATGTAAACCATTGGTTGATGAAATTAGTTGAAATTATTAGACTCACAATACTCTTTTTAAATAATCACATTTCAACTCTAATTTTAGGACCTAAATGAAAAATGTCTTTTATTGGAAGGACTTCGAAAAATCCTCAGCGTTATTGCTTTTTGATTTAAAACAAGAATGAAATTATGCGCGATGATGATAATTTTATAAAAATTTGATCAGGTTTATTATTTTTGATTCTTAGTAATTTATCAGACAAGGCACAAAAAAACTTGTTTTTAGTTTCCAGAGAAACTATGTTATTATTCTACCAAAGTTTAATTTGATGTTTATTTTAAAATTTATCAGGCACAGGTTTTAATGTGGCCAATTTTGGCTATAAGGGATATTAAATTGTGAAAATCCTGTTTTGATTATTTATCTTTTTTTTTTTTCAATTTGTAAGCCTTTGCCTATCCATTATGGATTTTTACACTTCCAACCCAGTAAAACTGCATCTATATGTATTTTGCAACTCCTTACGCTATTCTTCCGTACAAATGTTGCAACCCTATAAAAATATGTTGCAAATCTGTAAGATATCTGATCCAACCCTGTAAAATTTCTTCATTGTTCTAATTCTAGCAAAAAAAATGCAGAATATGGGATAGCCTTGAGTCAAATTAATAAAGTTATGTCAAAAAAAAAAAAAATAGATTTTCCCAAAAAATTATATCGTTTAGTTATCTTTCTGATTATTGCGGATTATTGATAAAATACATCTTCTTCAAAGATTTCCAGACTGAAATTTAACATTTTATATCACTAACAATTTACTCTCAAATAATATTGAAAAAAAAATCACTGGTTTCAAATTTTAACAACATGAAAGATTATTCTCAATACTGAGAAATTTGTACAGAACTCAGCTACATAATTTACAAACATACTAAATAGGAAGATTTGATCCTTTTGATTTAAGTTTTTAACCTTTTCCTGGCTTTTATAAATATATCAGTCAGCAAATTTTTTGTTTTACATGCAGTTTGCTTCACAATGTGCTTGTGAGTATACTTATATGTAGGGTTATAAATGAAAGTGTTTATGAAGATGAATGGTTGTAAGAGGAAGGCAGTGAGTTTATGAAGCTGTAAAATCAGAAAGAGAGTGAGTTTATGCATATATAGATGAAGGTTATCAAGAATCATAAGAAAAAAGGGATTAATTCATGAAGATGCATGATTATTCACACTGAAGATGTAAGATCAAAATTTAATGGGAGTGAACTAAATGAAGGTTTAGGATCATAAGGGAAAGCGATTAATTAATTAATTATGAAGATATAGGATTATGAAGTGAAGAGAATGATTTTACGAACTTGTTGGTGATATGATAAAGCAAAAGTGCCTATGAAAACATAAAATCATTAGGGAAAGAGAGTGAGTTGATAAAGGTGTTTATGACAGTTTGTTTATGAAGATCAAGTAACATTAAAAAAAACGAGTGAGTTGTTCAAGGCATATGAGAGAGGACCCTAGGCTTTCAGTTCTGGGGCATTTTGTTATTGTTATTTTATTTACGAATATGCTTATGTTTTTCTTCAGTAATGTAGAGTATGTTGATGGCGATGATGAACTAGACAATATTCTGTGTAAGTCGCTTTAACTTTACAAATAATTAACTGATTTTGAATCTCCACCTTCTCTACGTAATACAAACTAAGTTTTTTTCTTCATGTTCGCATCCACCCCTGTGTCACACAATGCAAGGGATTAAGCTAAGTCAAGGTATGGGGATGTGCCGAAAACTCGCAACTTTCCAACGAGGTTCTTTAGCAAGACTTTTTATAACCAAGTTTTACAATTTTTTTTCCATTTATGCAAATTCAGTTAATTTATCTTGCATAATTTATTTTGTTTTTAAAAATGTATTTGGTCATAGAAGACATCATTTTGGCTACATAAACACTGCCTCTTTAGCGAACTTGGAACTTGAATTATTGAACAGATTTTCAAAGATTATTTTTGTTTAAAATCTTTTGTAACCATAGAAAAAATTGCTTGGCGAATATAGTCATCATAATGTATATTATTTTTTCATTCAAATTTCACCCTATGCTCTTAAGTTTACCTAGCTTATCTACTTCATGACAACATGTTAATTATTTCTTCTCGGATTTGATAAAAACTATCGCTCTAACGTAATTTTTATTTTGTGTATTTTGATTTTGTATATGTTGTATAATGGGAGAATAATGGTAATGGTCAATTTTATTTTTGAAAGAACGTGCTAATCTAATTTAACATTTCTATATCGGGACGTCCGAAAAATTAACGTTTTCGAGCAACTTTTTGGGCCTAACTTAAGCAAAATCTTTTTCAAATTTTAGTTTGAAGTTTAGGGTCATTAGAAGACGTCATTTGAGCTATACCTTTGTGTGCTGGGAATTTATGAACTTAATTGATTATAATTGATTTATATCTAGTTGAAACAAAATAATTTATTTTAAGAAAATGCCTAGCTTACGTTTTGTATTCTTTTTTAAAGTTGGGCGTGGCATAGAGACTTAGAGTAAATTATTTTTGTTAAAAAAGCTTCCTTTTTAATTTAATTTCTTTTTAATTGGGCATCCACATTGCGGAAGTTGATTTTATTATTTGGCAAAGTGATTATCTGCTAAGATAAGCCTTATGGGGAAAAAAATACTTGACTTGGGGAAAATCATTTTAAAATCGAGTGCCTAACCAGAAATTTTCATAAAATTTCATTTTTGTAAATAATATGATTTCTAGGCGGTTTGTATATAAAATCTATGATATTTGGGTATAAAAAAGGAAATCATCAAGCGTGGAATGATTTTTTGCTGTTATAAAAGAAAACATGTGCATTTAAATCAATTTTATTTATTATTTAGCAACTTTTAACCAGAAGCCTACATCTTCATCTACCCCTTATAAACTTCCAAGACACAATAATAGTGAACTTCCGGGTAATAGACGCACGCAAAACGAACCTCTGAGTAACAGGCTCGTCAATATCGATTCTACCGTTGTAACTGACTTTATTGATGATGACGAAAGCTATTAAATTTGAATTTAGCCTAATCATATCTTATTGCAAAGTAAGCTTTTTGAAACCTGGTGAGTTTTTACGAACTTCATATGGTCATAAATAAAATTTGATTTACCGATAGATTTGGAAGTTTAGAATTTTTACTTAGAAGGGGTAAAAATAGTTAAATATAATAAGGAATCAATTGTTTTATTTATTCATGTGAATGGGAAAATCTGTAAACAAGAGATCAAAAGAAATTCTAGACTCAGTAAGATTTAGTTAAGTTTAAGTACAACATAGTGAATCTTCAGTGTATCTAATTTTATTTAAATGTGAAATCGTCTTCATATTTCGAAAATAGTTTTTATCAAGCTATAAAATGCTAACTGCAAAATTTCGCCATTTTTGAGACAAAATCGCTAATTACAGTCTGATTTCGATATTGTATTTTTTGAAAAAAAGTCTGACACTGGAGTTTTGTCTCATTTTTTGAGAATACTCCTACAAATGGTTGCTTGTTACTGATTGTATCTTTTAGCCACCCTGTTTACTCAATTTGTTTGGTTGATTTTGATCGCGTTGCCTATGGCTTGGTTTAAATATATATATTTTCTACACAGTAGAAATGCATGATTTGCCTGATATAATTTCGTTTGCTTTTTGTATGCTTTACAGGCTGATCTTCTTATATATATATACATACATATAAATTAGTTTAAATTTTCTAGGTGAGTTTTTTTTTCAAATTTTATTCAGTATTGTACATATAAAGTTTAGATTTAAATTTTAAGAACGAGAATGTTCCCCTACAATCATAGACAAAATATTATGACATTTATACGCAGTTAGGACACCTTAATAGATGAAAACATTACCACAAGCTGTTAAAAATATGGATACATCGCCCTTGGTACACTCAATTTTAGGTTTACCTTTTGGTTAATAGACTTATAGACTTTTATAGACTAAATTAAAAAAAAAAAATTTTTTTATTTCTTTGCTAGAGCTATGGGATTAAAGTGACAAGTCCGTACTAATTTGGGATTGCCATAATTTTTGCGATTTCCGTCTAGAAAATCACTTTTATACCATGCGTCAAATGTGACTTAATGCTAAAATTTGGTAGAAGGCTGATATATTATGTCCAAGATTGTAGGTTTACCAATTTGTTATATGTCCATTAGCTGAATTAAGTTCGAAATTTGGCTTTTAAAAAGAAATTTTGAAGATTCTTTTGAATGCCAACTAAATAATTTCTCTCAAGGTAATTATAATTTTGTTCTTTAAAGGTATTTTTTTAGGCCTGATATAGGATTTTATCGATGTTTATTTTTTATATGTATATATTTTATTAACAAGACTATTTTAAAAGTGCTTAACAATATTGTGTTTCTGCAAAAGCTACCTCTTAGCAGCTTTTTTCAAATGGTGGATTGGTTTAGCTAAGATCTTCCAAATAGTGGTGAAAAGATTACTTGGTTTCGTTGATTTCCGTGTTTCAGCATGTTCTCTGAGGTTCTCCTAAATGATAACCATAGGTAATTATCATGTACTTTTGTAAACTTAATTTCATGTTTGCAAAAAGATGAATTTATTTGCTTCCTTTTTGTTTATTTATTGTCATTCGGTCAGATTATATTTGCAACAGAGTCTCGGTTCACAAGCATTTCAGGATGTGTATGAATAAATCTGGTTTAAACATTTACTATTTACATGAATAATTTACTATTAAAAAAAATTCCTTCTCTTATTTAGAGAAAAAAATTTTTGTTAAGTTTAGCTTCGTAAAAGATTTAGTATTGAAAAATTGTTTGGAGAGATAGTTATATGCACACACATATATAAATAAAATGGATTTGATAAAGGTGAAGTCCGAAACCGGGTAGCAAATAAAAAATTTTTTTTTGAATTGATATATGAATCGATTGCAAATTTATAAGTGATTGAAGTTATTAATCAGCCGCCATGTTATAAAGCAAGATACATAATAACTTTTTTTTATTTAATTGCAACAGTGTTTCATGCTGATTTTCAACGAATTTCAAGTAATTTATACTATTATAAATATTTAAAATAATGAAATAAAAATAAAGATAAATTAGATTGTTTAAATCGGATTAAATTATGAGTTATGCTTAAGTTGTTCAAAAACCGGCCATTACTAATGTTATATTTTATTTATATACTTGTAAATATTACGTTATTTTTATTAGGAAATGATCATGATAAGATATTTATGTTGTGTACATTTTAGCTAAAATTTATTGATTAGAATATATTTTATTTTCAAGATTAAGAATTTTTTTTTTTCTTTTTTTTTGCACTCAGTGTAGCGAACGGAGTCCTATAAATTTACCCATGTCGGTCTGTTCCTTCTGGAACGATTTTTCTCAGCAACCTTTGGTTAGTTTTTTTGAAATTTTGTATGAAATTGTATTTTTTTTTTTTTTTTGGTACTGAATATAGTCTTTTAGGCCTAAAAAACCTTTTATAAATTTTAATTAAAATACGTTAAATTTTTTTTTCTGAAAGAGAACTGATTTTTAATACAATGGTTATATTTGATCTACTTTATTTTAGCGAAAATTTTTTTAAATTTAGTCAAGCTCCGATAACTTTTTTTTTTTTTTTAATTTAATTTAAAATGAAGGGTCATGGAGAGTATCTTTTTATCGAAGCTACCTGTGAAACCCTCATTTTTGGTACTGGCCCCAAATATTGTCTATTTATCCACTGAAATTAGCTTTCTTTTGAAGTTCGTTTATAATATTTAATTTTAAAGTGGTGTTACATAATAAACGAATTCCTCGATTTTGATATCCCGTTTCAGGCTAGATAACATCAAATTGGCAAAAAATTTTGCTGTCAAAGATTAAAAAAAAAAAAGAAAATAAATGTATCTGAATAAACTAAAATTTTTTCGGAATTAGAACTTTAGTGACTTTTTTGATTAAATTATTAAGTATACTTCCCGTCTTTTTCGACACCATTAAGAAGAATGATCAATACCATCTGTTGTTGTTTTTAACATTGATGCTCTGTAATAAGTTTTATACGATCAGTTTGTATTTTGAAAAACGCGGAAGAATTCATTGATAGAAAAATGCTTACAATCCGGTATGCTTTTCAATTGGATCATTAACCAAATTCACGGAAAGCTGTTCCCGTTTAGATTTTAATGTTAAATTTAATTACGCTAGGATACATATACATGCTTTTTGAACGGTATTGCTATTCTTTAATGCAGTCAAAACACGCAAAGGAGATTAATTTGACAAGCATTTCTGGTTTTTCAAATCATCTTCAACATACGATAGCTTGTTCGCTTCGGGCAGCAGAAATGTCGAATATTTTTCAGTAAATTGATCCTCATTTTCAAGTTTTTTTTTTTGGAAAGGAATCTGTTTCTTCACTATTTTTTACTACTCGTGTTAACTGATGTAATGTACTTTAAGCAGAAGTTTAGCGGGTAAATCAACTATGTTTCGTACTCTTTAAATTAATGATGAAAACAAGCGTAAAATACTTTGTAAATCTGTCTTTACTTTTGCAGCATTTTAGTTGGAAATTTTTCATCTCTAATCTTTATATTTTTTACAGATATGCAAATACAGTTTTGCAGGAAAAAAATTTTTTTTTTGGAATCCTTCAGCATTTTTTGGGTCAACATTATTAGTGACAGTACTGCTATTGCTAGAAATTTAATTCATACAAATGGAAAATAACTGGTCAGTCAATTACCATGTTATTTCTAATATTTTTTCAAAAAGTCTCCAAGTAAGTTACTTTGTGAAGTAGTTATTGCTTTTATCTTCAATATCACGAAAAATAACACATAAGCCTATTAAATGGTGTTGTTTATGATCTTTGTTTTGAAACATTTTCTGTGAAATTGCTTTCACAAAGTCGTTTATACAGCGTTCAACTTTTTGGAAATATAATTTTCCCATATTCTTCCATATACTTCAATACTTGCGCATACCCTTCCTTCTTTCTTTTTTTTTCTTTTTATTTCTATTGCATGTGTTTCTTCACCAACATGATCTATGTTATTATTTACATCACATATTTACATTCAATCACAGTTTCAAAAAATTTTTGAAGATTATTTGAACTTGGTTTATCAATGATTTAAAGCGACAAATTAGTAAAATGTGAGAATACTGTTTGGGTGGTGATGTGTGTGGGAAGGAAGTTATGGTATTTTCCTGATTTCTTAAGAGAGTCTATAACGTGTTATCGCTTGGGAAAGATGAGAGTCAGACTACTACCGTTGCTGTTAGTACCGTTTAGCCTACAGTAACAATTATCAGAATCAGCTACTTTGGGGATTAGCCATCAAATATAACATCCAACATTTTTATAGGAAAATATGACCTAGTATCTGGGGGATACATACTATGACGGATTTCCAAATTCGGAAAGCCAAAACAATGAAAAAGGACTGCTCATATTGCCTTTTTCAGTAGTTTTTACCCAGTGTCCTGAAGAGCAGCGATAACAAAATAGTTTTGTTGTCATAATCATTATTAAGTTCTTCTTCTGAATAAATGTGTTCATTCCACGAACAATAAGGAAGCCTACAAATAAATTTTAACAACAGCGACGGTGATTTCGAGACTGGTCAGAAAAAAGGGTTTTGTAATTTATCTTGAAAACTACAGTTTAAGCAAGTTGCAGTGCGATTTGTCAAACCTTTCAGGGTTAAACAGTCAATTAGGAGGTTGCCTTGAAACCGCTTTTTGTGAAAACCTTTATTCCACCAGTTTTAATATTCATATTTCATCAACTGATGATTATTTTCTCAATAAAGATATTTAAGAAATTTTCCATTAGTTTTTCTAATGCAGACTATCGTCAGAATAACAATACTAGTTGTAGCTAATAGACTTAAAATTTTGCTAAATCAGCGTAAAAATGATTTTTGGCACATAATACAACAGGACACATATTTTTCTGCCATCTTGTGACTTTTAATTAAATTAAAATTTGTTTTTAGTTTAACTTCAAATCATATTTCTCAAAAATATTGCATAAAAAAAAAACTGTGTGTAAAAGATGTCGAAAATTGTTTGAATAGCAAAAAGAAGATACTGAGAAATTGCCACAAGCGAAATTGAGAGATAAGACTTAGGTCACCCTTAACACATGTACCAAACCAGAAAAATAAAATGATATATATATACATAACGTCTATGATAAGGGTTGAAATTACGATAGAGGAATGACTTTGACGCATTAAAATTAAATGTAAAAATAACATACATTTGCATTAAAAAAAAAAAGAGAAAAAGAATTTTGTTCTAGGATACGCCTTTCGTGAAAATTTCCAAACGGGGATTGCCTAGTCTCTGAAATAACAGTTAGTATTTTGTCTTTGCATCCAAAAGAGAGGTTTTTGTATAAATCTTCTCGATGGTTAGAATAATGGTTATTGTTGGTAATCGATGGTTATTTTTGGGCTTAGATTCAAACCAATAACGAAATATTTTGTTCAAATATCTCATGTTGTCTACTTTAAAAAAGTTGTCAACAGCATATTAGTTGTATGACGTACCATACTGAATTCCTTTCATTTATATTCTAGTTGTTTAAAACGATATTTTTTTTGATTCAAAATATATATTAATATAAAATTAATTTAAATTTAACTTACCGCTTTTGTTTAATGATACGAAATTAAATATTAAAACAAAAACTGTTTAAGAATATTCATTGGAATTCTTTTTGTTTTGACAAGATGGAGTAGTATAATGGCGTCTTGGAGTTTTGAAGATTTATCGAACTTGGAAATGAATTATCCTTGATTATCTCATCAATCAGTGATTACAATTATTATTATTTTATTT
>JAUZNK010080356.1:0-13252 GCA_035046665.1 Euphysa ruthae | reverse complement strand
AGTGAGTGAGTGAGTGAGTGAGTGAGTGAGTGAGTGAGTGAGTGAGTGAGTAAGTAAGTAAGTAAGTAAGTAAGTGAATGAGTGAGTAAGTGAGTAAGTAAGTAATTAAGTAAGTAAGCAAGCATTAAGTAAGTAAGTAAGTAAGTATTGTTTTTAAGATTTTTAAAGTAAAAGTAATTTAATCGCTACTAAGCAATTTAATTTCTGATTCCTAGCGCTAAGGAGGGCATTTAACGCCTACGAGGATGGAATAGAATTAAATTTTAAACGTTTTAAAGTTTTCTCCGGTGATGGAGAGTGTAACGTTGCTTAACTAGGATGATGTTTTTTGTGAAACGTGATATGCGTTTTGCTCCAATCATATTGCCTACAGCAGCACGTGCCCGAATGTTGACTACAAACTTAATTTGAAAGTTTGTTTTTTTATATAAAACTCAAGTATAGCGCAACTTTATTTTATGTTTTAAAACATAACATCTCATACATATGCAGAAATTGGTTTTAGTTATTTTATTTAGTGTTTTGCTAGCAAAAATACGGTTAGCAACATTTAAACTTTTGGAGGTAAAATACCTCAAAAAATTTTATAAGACTTAGGAAGCACTCAAGTGAAGTACTTTATTTTTCATTGCTACTAGGAAATGCTGTTTCCGGTGTTCTAAACCTCATTTTATTTTGGCTTCTCAGCCCACACCATGGGTTGGTTTGAGTGTCACTGAACTGTATTAATTAAATAAAGTCTGGATTTGACCCTGAACATGCATAGTCAAAGTGAGGTTGAATCAGAGCATTGCATAGAGTACGCTTAAAGGTTATTGTTAAGAAAGATTGTTTTAAGTTTGGAATTGATTTTATTTTTAAGAGTCACCTGTGTAAAGAAGTAATTCACAGTGCTTGTGTCATGTCATTAACTCTTTGCACTCTGTTGGGAAATTTCTAATGTATAAACTATAGACGTCCCCAAAAAAAAATTTTTCACTGACACTTCATAAGAAAGTTCTTTCTCAACTTTTACACTAAATTTTCTATTTGAGATAGGTAAAATGCATGGATTTCAGTTTTTCAAGCAAAATATTGAGGTCTATTGTATCAGAGGCATTTTGGAGATCTATAAGGATCATTTTTGTGTGACCTCCCTTTTCAAAGCCTATTTTAATTCTGTTATTTATTTATTTCTGGTATGACAAACATCTTTTCGAAACCCAGATTTAAATTTTTCTATTATTTTCTCTTCTTGAACGAATTCTCTAGTTTGACCTTCAATAAATTTTTCAAAAAACTTGGATGCAATTAACAATAATTATTATTGGGCCTATAGCTTTTTGGCTCTGCCTTGTTCCCTTTTTTAAATAACGGAGCAGTTTTAGCTAGGCTACAATCATATGGAAATGTGGTTGTCCTGATAGAAAGATTTATTATTTGTTTGAGTGGTTTTAAATTAGAAGCACATCTGTTAAAAAAAACACATGATTTCCATCAAACCCTAGTGACTTATTTAATTCTAAATCATTAATTATGTTTTAACTACATCCTCAGTAAAACTTGAAAATTCAAATTTGTTAGAAATGCTCATTCGGCCATAAAAATTTAAGGTTCTTTGTTTATTATAAACATCTTGGAACTCAAACAAAGAAAAACTCTCGACACTTAACAGATAGATAAGAATTTGTGAGAATTTGAAACAGTATGCCAAATGTTTTGTCCTAAGATGCTATCAAATACTTTTTTATGCAAGTATTGTTTATTTTTTTTAATAATTGTTATTAAATCTTATTTATTTATTTTTAAATATTTGTGCATAGTTTGATTTATTTTAGTGAAGAAAACTGTTGAATATTTCTGATGGAGAGTGAATGTTATTGTGATTTTTATGTCATCAAGTATTGCATAATTATGGTGAATGTTTTCTAAATCTTATCACATAAATTTACAATTTTAAGCATTAAAGATTAGTAAGGTAAGCTAGTTTCAAGTCAATATTGGGGGTAATGCTGATTTTATATGGAAGAACATCTCAGTAAACTTCAAACTAATTTTGCTTTCATTTACTTCCTACTAATTATTCTCCCAATATTTTGGAGTTCTGTGAAATTGAATTGGATTTTCAAGGAAGGATTATTTTAGCAAAGATAGTCTTTCTTTAGCTTGTGATACCCCCAACAAAGAATTAATTATACTTACATGATCCGTTTTGGACAAAGCTATGTTATATGCTATAAATTCACCCATGTCCTTTTACTTTCTCTCAGTAACTGGTAATCAGTTTTTCCTGCAATTTTGTTTCAAGTTATGGGATAATAAAAAAGAAAAGAAATAATCTTTTCATTAAATAAAAAATAAAAAAAGTTTTCAATGCTAGACTCAAATTCGATTCGTTCATTACAATTTTTTTAAAATTGTGTATGAAGTCAAAGGACAACAGAGGGTATCGATTGACATATACAGCCATCTTTTAAAAACCCTGATTTTTCAGTACTGGGCCCAAAAATGCTAATTTTTTCACTCAAAAAAGAAGTTGAAATTTTCTCAATATTGTTACATTTTTTTCTTTGCAACATTTGCGTGAAATTAAATGGTCTAGAGTGCATCTTTCGACTGAAATTGCCACCTGTCAGTATATATATATATATATGTATGGATGTATGTATGTATGTATGTATGTATGTATGTATGTATGTATGTATGTATGTATGTATGTATGTATGTATGTATGTATATATATATATATATATATTAAAAAAAATTTTTTAATGCTTCCAATTATGGTTAAAAGTTTTTCTCAAAATCTATTCATTTTTTTTTTTTTTTATTATTATTATTTTTTAAGGCTCAATCACAATTTTAGGTCTAAGTACAAAGCTTTAGAACTTTTTTTAGAAAAAATTCTGAATTTGAAGTTTCTTAGTTCTTTTTTACTTCATCAACTTGACATATTGCTATGCCCATGTCACCTTGCAAATTATTTTTTGGACTTCCCTGATTGCATCTTACGAATTCAAATCTCTATGTTTCTTGGTTTTAAAGTTCTCTTAAATTCATTGGTTTATTGATAAATAATAAGTATTGAACCCTGCCACCAAGATAGAGAGCAGTGGAGATCACTAAATCCACCAGGCCTGTTTACTATTACGTTTCTAAATTTAATTAAATAATAATTTAATGCTTTTCCTTAAAAACCTGGTCACAAGCTTTTAATCTGCAGATTAATACCTCCAATATTACTTTATTATTATCTCTAAAATCTGGTCTGCAAAATTTATATATATATCCTTAATGTTAAAATGAGCTTATCCATATTTTTTATATTTTATTTATTTTTTTTTTTTTTCTACTAAAACTCAACTGACTTTCAATTTTAAAACTTTGCTGAAATTATCTAGATTGATAAAATTTTCAATCTTTATAGTAATTAACACTTAAAAAATTAATATTTTGTTTTCTGAACTATAATATGGCTTCACGTGATAATGAAAACACAAATTATAAAGATGGGTTGATCCATTCAGTAAGAAATGTTTCAATTGATGATGAAACTCCTCCTAAAAATCGAAACAATAGACGACGTGCAGTGAATAGTCATCTATACGCTAATAAACCTGTGCAAAAAGGTCGAATACCACAGGATCAAAACAACGATTTTAAACCCCAGGAAGGAGAAGAAAGAGGAATTAATAAAAAATATGAATTTCAAAATACTGATAGTTATACTCAGTCATCCAGTGTAAATAAATTAAATAGAGATGCTCAACATTGGCAAACTGATAAACATAGTAAAAGTCCAGCAAAAAAGAACACTGAAACTTTCAAACCATCATACAAACCAACTGATATGAGAATATTATGCTGTCCACCTGGTTGCCGACTGTACCCTCGTGAAATTCAATCACGTGATCTTCTTATATGTAATGATTTATTTTGTCAGCCAAATGATTTGACAATTTATAATAAGCTGATTTCAGAAACAGAAAGTACTGGTATCAAGTCAGTAGATTTATGGCAGTTATGGCATGGAGATAGTCATATGATTGCTAATGATAGGAAGAAATGGAAGGATTTGTGCCCAACCTTTAAAATGGTTCTTGATAAGATACAAGAATTTTTTCAAATGGATATACAAGGTAAAAAGTTTTATAAAAGCAATTGTAAACACTGTGTATTATGAATATTGTGTTAGCATCCATTTTTGTCTGCCTGAGTATAAGATTCTCGTTTCAATTAAATAGTGCTTGTTAGTTGGCTTTGTTGAAGGCACTGAGGTAGTAGTTTTCTGATTGTTACAATATTGACCTGTAGAAAGGAACCTAAAATCATTGCTAGCAACTTAGAGAGGCTGATTCATCAACAGATGTTAAATGGCATTGCAGTTGTAGTGCCAAGTTGCCCTTGTTTGAAGAGTGACCTTGTCTCTGTATTTCTTCTCTGAGGCTGTTTTTGCTAAAACAAAAGGCTCATAACCAAAATAATAATTTGAACTGAATTTCTATACAAATTATTCAAACAAGACTGTAAGACTTCTTTTAAACCCAATGTTACATTATGACAATAGTTAGTAAACCTAAATTAGGCCATGACACATCACCCAAACATTTTTTTTCTTTTATTCACCAACATTCGTAACACAAATCTTGATCCTTCTATAAGTTTGTATGACTATATTGTATCTGGTTACCTTTTATCAGATCATGCCCTTGGCATCTTTTTCCTTGATAAACTCTCTTGAAAACATTGATGAATTATACATTTGTTTACATCTATCTATTCTACAGTCGTCCAATTACCCTATCTTTTTTACCGTTCTTTTTCTTCACAGTCTTGTACTGTAATCAACTCCATTTCTGAAAATATTGACATGGCTTACATAATTCACCTATCTACTAATATCTTTGTTTTGGGGACTTCAAAATCCTCCTGACTGGCTACATCTCCCTAGAATTACTATCCATTTTGGCATCGATGCCTAAAACTTTGCCATATTTCAGCCATTAACTCAATTAGTGGAGTCTCCATTATTTTCCCAGTAATGGCAACCATAAACCTTCTCTACTTGATCTATTTCTTTCATAAAGTTCTGATATCTGCAAGAGATCTAAGCTCTGACTCGTAATGATTAACATTGATATCAACTTCAAAATCACTTCTTCACATGAGCTTATCCATAGGAAATTGTTTTCCTATCATCATGGAAATTGGAGTAGCTTTCTTGATATAATCTTTGATATTCCACTTGAACACATCTTAAATCTTGATGCAGAAGAATGTAATTTTTTTTTCTTGGGTTCATGCTAGCGTCGATGCCTATATATTCCTTCTCAAAGGTATCCAGTCAAACCATACTCAAGACCATTGTTTTCTCCTGCTATTGTGGCCGCAATTGCTTATTACAATCATTATTATTTTCACCTGAGCCTACAATGACTGTAAAAATGCTATTGAAGACGCTAAACACTTACCAAAATCAGTTCCATGAACATTGAATCTCGAGATTTCTAAGGCATCTGTAGGAGTTTTTCAGATAAGGGTAAATCTTTAATACTTCCACTGTTCAATGGACCTTAGTATGTAATCTCTGCTAGAAAGTTGGCAGAACTTTTTGTAAGCTGCTCAGCAGTAACTTCATTCTTGTTAATTCTGGACACATATTGCCTAACTTTCCACCTAGGACTGACACTAACTTGACTCATCTCAACATGGTTGAAAATATTATCGCTACTCTTGATACTTCTAAAGCTACTAGCCCTCTTAAAGTTCCTGTACAAAATTGTTCTCCAAAACCCTCTCTGATTCTTTGCAGATTGTTTAAGAAGCGTGTTGCAGAACCCTGCCTGTTTTCCCTCTGGCTGGAAGTTGGCATCTATGTCACAGTGTTCAAGAATTCTTGAGAGCAATCTGATCCTCTTAATTACCATCCTATCAGTCTCCATACAATCATAAGTAAGGTCTTCAGATCATTGATTAACTCATATTTTACTTGACATCGCTCAATCTGTTTTTTGATCATCAGTGGGTTTTGTTTTAATAGGTCAACTGCTGACTGTCATCTGTAAATGTAACTATCTATCTCTTGATGATTGTAGTGAAACCAGGGCGATTGCACTTGATATCTCTAAAGCATTCAGCAAAGTGTAGCATGCTAGACTTCTCCATAAAATAAGTAATATTTAAACTGTGTTGAAATTTTTAATTTCATTAAATCTTTTTTTAGGCAATAAAATCAAAGTGTTCCTCGAGCGCCATGCTTCAATTCTGGTGTCCCTCAAGGTTCTGTTCTTGGACCTATTCTTTTTGTAATTGTCATTAAACTGTTCTTATGATTTGAAAGAAGTAACACCTTCACTTAAGACTTTCTCAAGGACAAAAAGGTTTTCGTCTGCTGCTTATACATAAATATATGTGGTAAGAATCCCTAAATTTCACTTATTAAGCTTTTTCCCTGGTACTGCTCCCTTGTGGAACTTTGTGCTCTGTTTGTTTTCCTTCAGAATATAATCTCCAATTTTTTAAGCCTAATATCAACCAATATCTTTCTCAGTCTGTGCAAAATCTTCTTAATCTTTTTCTCTTGTTTTAGCTTTCTGTCTTGTAGTGGCTTTTAGCCTTGCAGAAAGCGACTTATGAAAAAATATATATGATTATACGTTTAGATTTATTTTAAGAGATCTTTATATTCTGAATTTCACTCAATTGTGAAACGGGTTTATTTGATATGTTGTAGAATTATATTTACAGATTTTTGTTTTAGGATAGAAACCTCGAAAAAATATGTTTTTCATTTCAATAGATCAAGGAAACTTTATGTAGTTTAAGAAAAACAATTGCTGAAACAAAATTAAAATGTGTCTTATTCATGCAAATTAAGTCAGAAGAATAGTGATATCTTTTTTTCAAAAACAGAAAGTTTGAACTTTCAAAAAATCCATTTAAAAGAAAGAAAAAGAAAGTAATTAAAAATAATGCTATGCAGTCAATGAACGAGAATAGATTGTAAAGTGTAAAGCCGAATAAAATTGTATCAATGCATCCATAAAAGGAGAAAGTTTGGATTGATGTTGTTTATTGAAAAATAATTTTACTTGAAGAAAACACTGATCTTTATTGGAAAAGTGAATGTAGTCAAGTTTTGCAAAAAAGCGGACCATTTAGGAAAACAATAGGCATAATGTGTTAATTGATTTGTCTATACTTGATGCTAATTTGAAGATTTTGTAAGACATACTATTGAAATACGATTTTACTTTTAAAATCAAAACAAAAAAAGCTACACATGTAGCATTATTTCCTAAGTATAAGCATTTTTATATCCTTTTATAACCAGTTCTCCATTATTATCCGACTAGCTATACCCGCCGAGATTTTGCTAATTTGTACATTTAAAGAGTAAAAAGAAATTTGGATGACCGGAGCATCGATCCCCATACCTCTCGCATGTTAAGCGAGCGCTCCACCATCTGAGCTAAACCTTCTTGACAAAGTATATAAAAAAACCATCATGTTATGATAATATTTTAAACTATTGCAGTTTATAATTTATGAAAATGGATATAGGCTTAATTAAACTAAAAATATACATGATCACTATTTTAAAAACTTTTTGCTAGGCTTGTTGGATTTTCTAAAAAATCAGGCATTTGTTTCTAAGTTCACATTTTTCGGCTAAGGCTAAGTCCTACTGTAAACACTGATTTTCATTTTTAGTGTTTACTGCTAAAGTAGAAGCTATCAAACATTAATGATTATAATGTTGATAAAATAAAAAGATTTTACCACATTTTAGTACTGTAAAAGTGGTAATTAGAAGGTGTAAAATATAAGAACCTGATCATCTTAGCTGACGGTAGTCTTATCATATTGTCAAATTTTAAGCTTCTTTGTTTTTAAAATTTATTCTTCAATTAGTTGGATTATTATGTATATAATCTGTTTGCGGCACTTATTTCTTGCATTAAAATAATATTTGATTTTATGCAAGCTGCCAGGACCAAGAACATGTCAATTTTGGTCAAAAAATTATGTTCTCAAAATTGTCGAGTTGTAGTCCTCAAAACACATAAAGTTGGTTCAAAAATTAAGTAATTTCTTCCTTCACACCTTTGAGTTCTATTTACAAAAAAATTTATCTTTTATGTTGGGATTGATTAACCTTTTTTGATTTTATTTTTGTTGGTGAAATCTGGAGCTCATTATTTGGCTACAACGCGTAAAATTCTTTATAGTAAGGAAGGTTTTTTTTTTTTTTTTTTTTCCTGACTCAGCAGATTTGTTGAATTCTGGGGCAGTTTTCTTCTAACATCAATTACCACCCCATTTTTAACTTTCACTTGCCAACAAGCTTACCGTGCTTTCGCAAACCTTTATATATTGATTTTATTTTGTAAAGATGAAGTTTTGATGAATTAGTGAGATTTATTTAAATATTAAATTATGAATTTACAAAACAACTTTATATGGTTAAGTTAAAACAAGTCATTTCTAATAACAAGTGCTATGTCTAATTTCAAGGTTCGTAAGACATCTTGTATTAAGTAATAAGAATCAATATTTTGTTTTGTTGAAAGTAATAATAGACTTAACATAGATAAATTTTTCTTTTTTTTTTTTTTTTTTTTCTGACTCCAAAATATGAAAAATTGTTTGTTTGTTTTCCAGCTACAAGGTTGAATTGGTATCGTGATTCAAATGAATGGAAACCATTTCATCACGATGCTGCTGCTATCAAAGCTGACAAAGCAGAAACACAAAACCTGACTGTAGCTGTCTCTTTTGGTGCTGAGCGAGACTCAGCATTTGAGCATGCTAAAACTAAATCTGTTATATCATTACCACAAATAAATGGCTCTACGTATACATTTGCTAAAGACGTTAACATCATTTGGAGGCATGGAATTTTACAGGTAGAATAATTATTTTTTTAATCTTCACTTTCTTTCCAATGCAAATCCATTCAAGCAAAATTGATTTTGCTGAAAAAATTATTGTTCATTCTATATAATTTTGTAGAAAATATGCTGAAAATTAATATTTTTACACATTACAGTAAGTTTGAAAATTTTATTTCACATTATATTTAAGCCATATTTTCATTCCTTGGTGTTCTCAAAATGGAGTCTGCTAATTTTCTATATGATTTTTTTTTTAAGCCAAGTGACTAAAAATCATCATAAGAAAACAGTTCTCGATGTACCAGGGAGTACTTTTTAATACACCTACTTTAAAAAAATTTTATATGATTTCATCATGTGGTTTCTAATCCCATCATTCTGTAAAAAAAACTATTAGAATATGTCACATGTTTGGTGAATCCACTTCTATGTAACAGATATTTTGTTAAAGTATTTGATGTGATTTCTGAACCCAACCTTCAGTAAAACTTTTTGATTTGTTAATTTTTAATTTGTATTATGATTTTTGCCTTACGTTTAGGTTCCGCCAGAGAGTTACCACAACAGAGGTCGCATATCAATTATTGCTTGGGGTTGGGTTGATGGAATGTTAGATTGTTAGTTTCTTTATGACCTATTTAAGAAAATATTTAAATCTAAATTATTTTCAAAAATATTTTTTATTTTTAAAATTGCTGTTTTTTCAGAAGCTAATGGTTTATGTTATGAATTTTTAGAAGAGAAGAAATTTGCTCCAAAAAGGTTTTATTTTTTTCATATATGATATAATTGTTAGTTTTCTGAGTGTTTTCTCGAAAAAAATGCTTAGAATCCTAGCAAAGCCAACAGAGTCCTAAGAATCTACTAGTTTTTATACATTTTTCTGGTTGTTTAGTCACTTTTCTAAAAAATTTCATAAAATTATAAGGTCATAAATTATTACCCTGAAAATTTCAGATAAAAATATCCTGTTTTTCAATACTGGGGCTGAATTTTCGCAAAAACAATGCTATTATGTAATTCCCTTGAACTATGATTCTCTATTTTTTTAGCTATTTTAAATTTTGGATGAAGTCAAAGGATCATCTTGGGCGTCTTTTCACCCATGTGGTAACCTGTTATAAAACAATGGAAACAAAGTTTTTTCATGTACTTTAAACTTTTATTCACAATTGGCGTGGCCCGGATATTTTCCTATTTTCAGCCATTTTATATAAAAACTCTGCAAATTATTTTATATGGCTATCAATATTGGTATACATATTCCCTAATACATGAATGATGTCAGTATGTTTTTATATGATGAATCTGTGCAAAGATTTGTTTTGATGTGTTCCTGATGTACCAAAACCAGGACCATGAACGTCTGGTGACTCAATGTATCGAATCTCAAGACTTCTGACATCATTTTATCCCTATCCATAAATGGTTTTAGAACTGCAGAAAAATAGGAAATTTTAAATTTCTGGTATTACCTGGAATTCAAAAAATATCAAATACAAAATTTTTATACTTTTGAAAAAATATGCATTTATTTGGTCTGATTTCTTTTCTTTTTTTTTTTTTTTTTTTTTCTTTTAATGGAATTATAAACTTGTTAGGTTTTATTTGCTCCGTTGTTTGTATTTCATTATTTAACTAAACGTTGAGCCACAGAGCTTGGCAAATACCAGTTTTTTGTTTAATGTAGGAATATAATTTAAAATTGAAACGATTTTTTTAAGGTCATTTACTGTTATACTAATCATGTAATTTCGTCATAATATCATAAATAAACTTAATTAAATCTAAGTGGGTGCATTTTCTTTCATACTCAAATAATAAAATTTAAATTTATAAACAATGTAAGCTAGATAGTTAAACAAAATAAAGTCAATTATTTAAAAACTAAGTTGCTATAAAAGTATTTTAAAGTGAAAAGAACGTCAAAAGGTAATTTGCCTCATACGTTTATTTTTGGTTACATATCGGTCTTGAAATCATTTTTATTATTAAAATTTTATTACTTAATAATTTGAAAATAAATTGACACAGTGAATCTAATTTATCAGTCGTTCTAATGTTTGTTAAGAAAACTAAAGCTTTCTTGTTATTCAAAATACACCTAAACATCAACTTCTTTCCTTTGTTTTCTTATTACAAAAGAAGCTTTATAATTGCTAGTATAATACAATTTCAAAACTTTATATAGGATCATTTGTTATTATTATTTTTGGGGTTAATATTATAGAACAAACTTTCTATAAAAAACTCAGCAAAACAAGGAAATGTCCATAGACTAGATTATATAAAGTATTCTCAAATTCAGGAAATTGCGTCACGATTTAGCTAAAATATGTCTAAGCAAGTAAATAATTACTACGCACCTTAAATTTTTAGGTCTTTAAAACAAAAAAGCTTTGTTTTAACTCATCAATTCTATCTCTTCCTTTAAGCCTTAATTATAGCTTGCACAAAAATTTGTAGTGACCGTCTTTATAGATTTTCCATAGGTGTGTTAACAAGTTATAAAGGTATGAATATTTAAATTTTTAGATATTAGGAACAATTTATAATGAGAGAGCATTTACGTGATTGCAAAGGTTGGCAGTTGGAAGGATTGGAAATGTCTACAACAAGTGATCAGGCTGCAAAGCTTTTTGATCATGCTTTAGATCAATTATTGAGTCACACGTCAGATATAGATGCTGGTGGAATTGAAGGTGACATTGTCAAAATGAAAGAACATGATCCTAATTTTATCATGGGTCATGTTTTGGAGTTAACATCAACTTGTGGTTATAAAAGATTGAGTGAAGTTGCTCAGGTTAAAGTAGACTTGTTGAATTCCCTAATGAAAACCTCAACTATAAACGATAGAGAGTTATCTCACTGTCATGCCGCTATAGCCTATTCAAATGAACACTTGACAGAAGCACTTTCTATTTGGGAAGAGATTTTGTTCATTTATCCACGGGACACTCTTGCTATGAAGCTCTCATTTTCGGGTTATCTTATTTTAGGTAATTCTGTTATGTTAAGAGATATGTTTTCTAGAGTATTGCCATTTTGGAGTAAAAGTGACTATGAATATGGGTACTTGTTAAACATGTATGCATTTGGGTTAGAAGAAACAAACCTATGGGATCAAGCGCAAACCACAGTTGATGAAGGTCTGACATTGATACCCAATGATTCCTGGGGAATACATACCCAAGCCCATATATATGAATCTGTAAACAAACCTAAGGAAGGGATCGCGTTCATGACAAAAACTGAAAACTTATGGAATACTAATAATACCTTAAGTTGTCATAACTACTGGCATTTGTGCCTCAACTACATTGAAAACAATCAACATGAGCACGCTGTAACACTTTATGATGAGCAATTAGTTAAGCTTTATAAGAAATCAAAATTGGCATTTAATATCAACGATGCTTGTCAGCTTTTACAGAGATTGGAGTTTGAATCAATTTATTTAGGAACGGAACGCTGGGACGATTTGTATGCTGTGTACAAGTCCAATAAAGATACTCATGATTGGGTGTATAATGATTGCCATCTGTTAAATGTATTTTTAAAGTCTAAAGTTTCTCGTAATGAAAATGCCAACAATGATTTTATGGCTTCAGTAAAGAGTTACATTGATTTAAGCGATGGAGATAATAGTGAGAGAACACGAGATATTGGTATGTCAGTTTTCAGTGCACTAACTGATTATCATGATGGAGATTTTGAAAGTGCAGCTCGTAAGTTTTATTCTGTTAAAAATGATGTCTTTAAAGTTGGTGGAAGTCATGCACAAAGAGACTTTTTCAATCAATATCTTATCAATGCATGTATGCAATCAAGGGATAAAAAGATTAATGATATGGGTGTGTCCTTGTGTTATGAAAGAAAATCATTTATGCCAAACTCCCCGCTAACAGATAGACTGCTCGATAAAATGTTGGCAGTTCACATTTAATAAGATAGAAAGTTATATCTTTTTAATGTAATGCTTTGTTATTGTGCCGTAAAAATGATAGGAAAATCTCTAAACGTACTTAAATCAGGTGTTTTTATGGTTAAACAAGTGGAATAAATTAGTCCTCATCCATAAAATCCATAAATGTTTTTTGAAGTGAGATGCTTATGATGAGATCAGATTTTGTTAACTTCCTTTCATGTAAAATTTTGGAAATTTTTTTCTACATGATTCTTTGGATATAAAAAATCTTGGAAAATGGTCAGTATTAATAATCCCTTCCTCAAAATTACAATCTGTCATTGTATTGGAAAAATGTTGTCAATAATCGAAAATGAATTTTGTCTAACTCGCGTAGGTTTGTGAATAGGTATGGGTGGGTGGGTGGGGGGGGGGGGTTGGCGGGTTAACATTTTTTTTTTTTATA
>JAUZNK010080355.1:4198-29795 GCA_035046665.1 Euphysa ruthae | reverse complement strand
ATTGGAAAATCATCAGTCCCTAACTCTATCTATTACTCACATTATCATGATTCTAATTATGCCCATGAAAATTTTTCTTGCTTTAAAAACACCGAAAATATTCATTCTAAATTCTAAATTTCCTTCAATGAAAACATTTATTGAACAAAATTTGCAAAAATTTTGGACAAAAGCAAAAAACATTTAAGGCTAAGCTATTGATTATTACTTTTATCAAACAATATATCAAAAACACAATCTAGAGTTTTTTTTATTTTTTCACCACCAAGGAAATGTGATGTGAGATATGATATATATTATTGTGTCATTATAAAATACTCACTAATAGTTTAAAGAGCTAAAGCAGGATTTAAAATTATATCTTAGTATGAGTTAAATTCAAACGTTTCGCGTAAAGGCAGTAAAAAGACTCTGAAGACTGAAAATGGAATTTCTTCATGTATGCACATGGCCTTTGAAAATAGCAGGCAATGAGAAGAAATTGGCGTTAAGAAGCAAAAAATTGCTGCATGCAAGCAAAATAAAAGATATATTCATAATCATATTTTTACAAAAATCTTATTCTATATATTCTCTCCAAAACAAAAATATTGAAAGGTGGTTCACTGATTAAATACGGGTAATTTTTCTGAGGAAAAGATTAAGATGCACCTAAAATAATTTTGAAAAGAAAACCGTACAATTTTAATATGTAGTAAGCATGCAAAAACCCAGACTTTTCAGACCAAAAATCTTAGTAAATATCAACCTCAGCAATTGGTAACTTTATAAAAAAATGGATAAAAAAAAAGTATGACTTGCAATTCTATATTTGTTTCCCTTCTATATTAGAAATTATCAACATAAACAATTATTAATGTTTAATTATGTAGAAAACAATTCAAAAAAATTAGTGCTTACTGTGAGTCATATAATCTTAACAAGCTAGCATGTGCTACAGACAAGCCTAATCATTTTTTGCAGTGTTGAAAAAAAGTTTTTACAGCTGTATGCTCTTCCTCACCCAAACATATTATTGGTAATATAAAATAATATTAAAAATATATAATTACAAGTAATCCTGCAAGTTCATTCATTGCACCAGGTTCTTCTTTCAACACTGTGTCTTTCATTGGCTTTAAATAAAATATTTAAAGTAACAGTTAGAACATTAGAATAAGAAAAAACAAAACAAAATTGTAATATTGCTCAGACCCAAATATGACAGTGAAAAATCGCTTTTGGGCACATGAAATTTGGCCACCTTTGTAAAGATTAGAACTCAGCCAACATTGTGATAATTCTGTTGTTTATTTCATTTCTTTGCATTTCGTTGGTTGTCTTGAGCTTCCAATAAATTTCATTTATTTTCAATTTTCTGGTAAACAAACTACTGAGTTTCGTTAAAAAAAGACAGAGGAAAGCCGTCACTTAGTTGTTGTTGGATTCTAGATTTTAATCTTGAATTGATGTTTTACTAAAGACAATCCAGAAAATTATCTCACCAACAACCTATAGCACTCAGCTTTTTTGACACCAAGCTTCACACCAAAAAGCTGGTAATTTTTTTGCAATAGAATGCATATAAATGCTTAAAATGGCTGTCTTTTGACACATTTTTCAGTTGCATAATTAAATAAATCTGGGAATAAAATTGATTAGTGAACTCCAAACACTAAAGGCTAATGCCTTGATTTATCAAAGGTCATAGTTTTTGGTAGCATAAGTTTCTTGTTTTCAATAGCGTAACTTAATAGGTATATTTTCAGTTTAGTATAGAGTAGTAGGACAAGTAATAGTTTACAAACTTTCTCATTGCAAAAAAGTTTCATGGACGACATTTAACATGTAACTACATCAGTCTGAAAGAAGTGTTTCAAAAAAAGTAAGAAAATTCATAAATGGCAGTTTAATTAAATCGATATCTATTTAGACATGTTGTTTACAAATTTTTTGGCTTGTAAGTGGATAAAGTGTGAACATGATGATAATGTGCAAATTATAGATATTTTGCTTGAAAAAAAAAAACAAAACATGAAATTTGTCAGTTAAAACTTTTATTTTTTTATGATTTTTAGATAGTTCTTCACTAAGTATTTCAGATTATATTTTTTTAAATTTATCTTTTATATTGATATTCAATTTGCTGTCAATCTTTAAAAAATATAAAATATAAATTATGTTTAATTAATAAAACTAATCTCTTTGAAAAGTTATTTTGTTTTGCTTTCATTTTCATGTAAACATTGTGCCCAAATATTGCTGTCAAAATGTTGACCACAGATTTTAAGTGAGGTAAAGGTGTTTAAAAATGGAATTAAGTAAGTAATTTTTAGGGATAAAGTATCAAAGAAGTGTTATATAGCAAAATTTTCTAGAGGCTACTTTCCTAGACTCAAAAATACTAGACATGCAATTAGTAAATTATGCTGACCTTTGCTGCTCAAAATAATTTCCTAGATCAGCTATCCTGTTTCTGTATCATTTATATGGATTTATTTTCATAAAATTGTTTAAACCAGTTAAATACAAAATAATACTTAAATTGGATGCATTAAAATGTTAAATATTTTTCTCATTAGGCTAAATGTATTTACTTGATCAGTATCATGTGCGCCTGCTTATAATAAAAAATAAAATTACAAACAGATGTTTATGAATAGATACATGATAATGGCTACTAAATGACAACTAGCCCTTATAAAAAAGGCACTCAAAAGAGGAATGATTTGTCACCACACCTGTGCTCCTCTTTTGGAAAGAGGGAACAATATTATTATTGAAGAAACAGAAAATTCAAACTAAACAAAAAAATGTTTACCGAATTTACAGACCGCAGTGTGACGCCTTTTTTGATTCTCTCAATCATGTCATCCATGGCTTTTTCTTGCAAATCTATATTTTTATCTAGAATAAAAAAGATTCAAAGCCTAGATAACCTTGCAAAAACTGAAATTGTTAAAACCTTTAGTGAAGATTTCTTGTATGTAACACCCAACATACAAAAAATAGACTGAAGGCTATAATATCAGGATTCTTGTAAAAAAAGATAAGCTGCATTTAGAGTTTCTCTAGATAGTGAGACAAAATCAACAAAATAGCCATCAATATACCTATGCAAAATATTATTATGAATTTTTCCTAATGTATATTGCATTCAGTCCAAAAAATTTACAGAACAAAAATATAACAAATGATATCACTTAACAATGTGACTGTATTATAAACAAAACACAGCCTCGTTTCATTAAAAACAATAATTTTAATCTGGATACAAAAATTCAAACAGAACTACTATTCCAAATTACCACTTACTGAAAGGATTTTTAAAAAGCATTGCTGAAGGAATATTGATTCCTAAACTTTTATATGAAAATATTGCTATTGTGGATCATGTTCGAACTTGGATATAAAGGTTAGAAACTCAAAAAATATTCTTGGACACTTAAAAAGTTTTAACTTTGGTGTAAATTTCATGTACTTTCTTCAATAAAATGAAATTTACTATGTTAGTGAGTCGGTTCTGATATAAAAAAAACCAATTAATTATAAAAATATTGTATTCTTGCCAGAAACAAAGGAATGAAAGTAAAAGGAATAAATACCAACCAACAACATCCTTTCCTTTTCTTTTCTTTCCAATTTTGAATATAAACTTTCTACAAATAAATAAGACTTATATGAAATTTTACTACCGTTGTAACTCTTTTCATTTCAATTTTGTTAATACTGCATTTTAAGCAAAGCTTAATTCTTTACGGCCCATGGTAGCAATATGGCTGCCAGAACTTTGCCGCCCTAATATTATAATAGAGATTAAAAACAAAACTGTCCTGTAAAATATGACTCTTTAGTGTTACGAAAATACCATGTGTTACTGCTTGCCAGTAGTTTGTTTTTTTTTTGCTTGTTTCCTACTTTTCTTGAGTTTTTATATGAAATGCATATCATATTTTTCTAAGGCTGTGTAGAGCTAAGTAAACCCTGTGGCTGTTTAATATGACTTATACAGTTCTGAAAAAGTTGAATTTCATTAGTGTAGCATATATCTTTACAAATGTTTTAGTATAATGATGATTTGACATTTTTGGTATTCATTTGGTTACAACGAGCAGAATGGATCATTATTCTAAATGTTGGTTTTACTATGGTAAACAAAATAAAATAACCACAACAACTTATACCAATAAAGTAAAGTTAATTAATTAACCCTATTGATATTTCCACTTTATGAGGTGGACTTTTCATTAAAAAAATTTTCCCAAAAAGTAGAGTTTCTGTGAAACTTGTTCCTGTTTTGCGCTTTGAAAAATGCCAAAAAAAACTCCAATGAATATTTTAGGATTGGACCAGGCTATTTACTTGAAAGTAGCACTACTTAATAATAAACAGAATCTAAAAAAAAATATACAAATTTCTAATGAAATTTGCTGATTTCAGCAAAAATATATTAAATTTTTCACTGGCAACCCATTTTGAGCCACTCATTGGTCAAACCCTAATAAAGATATATCTTTTCATAATTTTTTTTTGTCGAAATCTGTTTAATATGACAAACAACCAAAATCTGAAAGATTTAAAGCTGATTGGAGGAAAATTTACTAAACTATTGGTATTTTCCCCTATTTTCATGTTGCCGTCACATAACAAAAGTGCTAAAAATGATGAAAGGTTCATTGAAGAATCACTGAAGTTCTTCTATTTATTATGAGAATTAATTGTGACGAATAGGGGCATACTGATGACAGTAATGAACAGCCTGAAGTTAATAATGAAACAGAAAACATTCTGCCCAAAAATGGATAATCTAGAAAATGTTGAAACAGAAACTGATGATGAAGAAGAAAATGTTGGGACAACAAACACAGATATTGATCCTGCTAATTTTCTTTATCATAAATTTAGATGGCATACAAAAGAAACACATGCTGTTTGTACTAACTTGCAGGACATCATGTTTAGTTTGCCACCTGATGATGTGGACTGCTTTACACCATTGAACTACTTCCAAATATTTTGGAAAAACGAGCTGATTGTTAAACAAACTAATTTGCATAATGTTCAGAAAATTACGAAACCTATCAACACCACAGTCAAAGAGGTTGAACAGATATTTGGAAGGCAAATGCAAATGATGAAGAAGGAAATAACAATCTGAACAAAATTCATTCAGATATAGATCATGTGAGAAACAATTGCTCTGCAATTGAACCTGAAATTGAATAGTTGATTGATGAGCAGATTAAATCAGTAAAAACGAAATGTAGTGGTATACGTAAATCTCAAAAAGCCAGTGAAGAGGGGGTTTAAAAACTTTGTTTGCTCAGGGCCATCTGGTACTACATTTGACTTTTTTTGTATTCTGGCTCTGTAGGCAAGAAGAAAAAATGTAATGGCTTCATTTCCAGAAAGACCCACATGGCGTTCTTGGAGAACTTAGAACGCCCATTTGCGATTAAGCTAGCATTGCATTATGTAATGAGTTTTGTTCAGTAACTCAAAGATAAAATTTCTGCCAGAGGTGGGAGTAAAACTTGTAACCTTTTGATCCATATACTGGCACTGAAAGAAATTTGGCTTTTAGTGACTGCAGCCAGCCAAGCTGATCAAATTAAAGGTTATCAACAAAAATAAGATTTGAAAAGAAAAGGGGCAGTCATAGCTGTTGAACTGATGCAAATACTGGTTTGGTTGTAACAAAATAGTACGAAAACAAGTGTGTGCAGATGGTTTCAACTTACTACAGTCCATCATCAGTTCGAAAGGTTAAGCGATGGGATCATAAAGATAAAAAGCATTTGGAAATTGATTGTACTCTAGTGATTCATGAATGCATCAATGGGAGGAGCGGATTTTCTGACATGCTAATTTCCTTGTATAGGACATCATTTAAAATTAAAAGGTGATATTTGAAAGAACTCTCATTGCATTGATATAGCCAAAGTAAACGCATGGCTTTTGCTTATGCGACACTGTCATCGAAGAGATATTGCTATTAGCAATATTGTTTAAAACAACCTTGCTGAAGTTTACTTTGACTATTGCTTCTGACTTGATAAATACCATAAGAACACAGAAAGCCGTAGGTTGTCCATCAAAAAGAAATTCAACTGAGGTATCACCAATGTCTAGAAAATATCCAATGCCTATACCAGTAGCCCACTCAAGATTTGACAACACCAAAATTCCATACCAAAAAAAAAAAAAATTTCATTGCAAAGTCAGACAAAGACGTGTGTACTGAAAAAAGTGTGATTTATGTTTGTGCACAATATTGTTTTCATAACTTTCATTGTAAAAATTGATTGAGCGTTGATTAGGTTTCCCAGCTTTAGGACTACACTTGCTTTATTTTTTGATCTTTGCTTGTAAAAATTTTCATGGAAATTTTCTATTAGAACTTAAAGTTTTCAAGTTTCAAATTTGATGATATTTAGAGGGAAACAGCATGAAGCTTATTATTGCTTGCTTTTTACTTGTTTCCAGAAATTCAAAGACTCCTTACAACAATGAAAGCTTTTTTAATATTGAAGTTTTATAATATAACGTGATTACTTTATCGCTTAATGAGAAAATACCTGATTTTAGGTTCAAACGTGTTTTTTTTTTCACTTATTCTCTTAAAAGCCCATAAGTATCCATATGGCTACCATCGATATCTTAATAATTAATAATTACTAAAATATATACCACTAGACAAAGAAAAAATATTTTTACACAATGCCTTTATAAGGTGGGCCTTAAAGAAATACAGTAAACACTCTTTGTTCAATGCTCAGGTACACCTAATCTGTTGGTCTTGAAACTCTAATCTCCACAATTGCAACTGATAAAGTGGTTCCAATGATTCCAAAGACAATTCCCTATAAAACCTTTTTTTGGCATAAAAAAGTTAGTTATTTTTCATTAAACATTAATAAACAAAATATAAAAAACCTTTTAACCCTATTTTCATGTATTAGCATGTACGCTTTTAACTCTAGCTTACGACTCTAAAAAATTTATGAATGCCTATATATCAACTCTTATGATGGAGTCCAAGTATTGACACAAATCTTGACATACTTGAAATTTTTTTTAAAACATTGCAAATTACTGATATATTCTAGATATATAGTTGGTCACTCCACATATGACATACATGGTCAACATATGACATATCAGGTAAACTCTGTTTATGCACAGTAAACAGTTCCTTTGTCAAGTTTATTTTCATTTAGTAATACAGTTTGAATTACAGAATTATATATAACATAATAATGCTAAAACAGCAAGATTATTCACATAAAAAGTAATTATTTCAACTTTTTCACATTATATGGATTTTACCATTGACTATTAAACTTGATGACTTTACAACTTTCCACATTACATGAATCTTTCCCATAACTAAAAGTCCACAGTCATATAATTGTCTTTAGTTTACATTAGGAAAATGATAAATTGTGAAATCCATCAACAAATTTTATTCTATGTTTAATTACGATACCCCTGAATTGTTTAAATTTTACAATTTTAGTCAGCCGAATGTTATCTAATTTATATTAATTCGTTAAAATATTTTCTCACGATGACAAAGTAAATTAATTTTTATTTCATATTAATTTAAAACCATGAACCCATTGAGCAAAGCTCCTTCTTTATACGTTATTGAAATATAGCTAAAAACAATGCTTTATTTAGTTCAAAATGCCACAAGCCCCATGTCAGAGCATTTTGGAAAACAAATAAGTTTAAATCGAATTATTGCAGTGCTTATAAGGCTCTCCTCAACAACTTAAAAGTTTCAGAATTAGATAGAGTTTTGTTAATTTATAATTTAAATTAGCTGTCATTTTTGTTACAAAGAAACATATACTAAAATTTGACTGAATTAACAGTGAATAAAATTTCAACAATTAATTTTCCTTTTTGAATTTGGCTTGCCCAAAATTTTTCAAAATCATGGAATTATCAACAACAAAGTTACATTTTTTATTAGATAACAACAAGTCATTTATAAAACTAAAAATCATTTGCTAATGATTGTGCCCTTGTGAGCTCAATATTTTCTACTAGCAAGGTAACTGTGTAAAAATTGTAAAAGCACCAAGTAATAAAATCACGAGACAGATAATCAGAGACTTTATGCAGATCCATTGGAACTGCGACAACTTTTCACAAATTATGCAAACATTGCTGTCAATGATTTATTAGAACAACTAAATAATAGCACTGAGGTGTTCTTGAAAACCACTAAAAATTTAGAAAATCAACCGCTCAAAAACTTTTAGCACCAATAGAAGAGTTTGTAACTAGCTTTTATGGACATGGCTTACGTCACTTAATTTTGGCTCATGATATATACAACTATTAGTGATATCTTGATTGAAGCCTGTTAGTTAATCTGTTGTGTCGTAAGCAACAAGCATTAAGATTTTCATAAAGATATTACCATCTGTTTTATTTTGCTTACCAAGACACAGAATCAAATCAAGTTAATCAGGAAATTTAAATGTAGTAACTTTAGGGAATTTACACTTAATGGTACGGCAAAGATGTGCAAATATAACAACTGTTTTATCAACTATGCATTGATAAAATTTGATTAGAATTTGCAACAAGCCAGTTCAATTGAGATAAACCAACAATTGAAAATGGTTGAAACTTTTTTAATCAGAATGTTTATGTTTATTGGCTTTACAAATAAAACACTGTGATTGTGATATTATTTGCATGAAATTTTTTTTAATGGCATACTTGAACGCACATTAAAACTTGATAACAAAAAAAAAATTGTTTTAGAATAAACATAATTATGCAAATATTTAATCATCAGGCTAAAAAACAATTTCTAAAGTTGATTAAAGTTGATATATTGCTATCTCTTATATTAACGATGTATGACAGAAAAAAAGTTGATAAAAAAGGTAGCCAAGCATGTTGTCAAAGCAAAACATATGGAAATTTCAGTAAGCTCTGAAAGTTTACAATAAAATTTGGCAAAGATATGCATACTATTTACCTAATTACATCATTAATGCCTCAACGACAACAAAATGTTATAGTAAATAGCCCTGGTAATATACCCAAGGAGCTGGAATGAGAAAATGTAAATTAAAGCAAATAAAACAAACGCGATGTATATAATTTTGATAATACTGAAAAAATGAAAAAGCTAACTGTATAGGAAGATGCAACTATATGTTAAACCTTTTTTGCCATTGCCTGACTAGAATGGGATTAAAATTATACATATAAACTTGTACACAACCAGGGAGTGTTGCAAATATGAAAAAAAAACAGAAATAACCAATCTGAAAATACAAATCCTACAAAATGTTTAAAAAAAAAGAACTCTCGCAAAATTCATCCTTTGAGTATCATCAGTCAAAGAAAAACTTTTTAAAACTGGTACCCTAAAATGACTACCTAAGACAACCATTGTCTAAAAACGAGTTATAAATAAGTTTAATAACACTGAAAGTTTAAAAGGTCAACCACACAGAAAAATTCTTGATTTTATATTTCAAAATTGAAACACCATAATTTTATTCACAACACGACGCAATGAGTTACCACGACAGATTGAGTCAACGTGATGCAATGAGTTAACAAGACGCAATGAGTCAACACAACACAATAGTAGGTAAAACTTTTTTCTAAATCTTCTAAAAACCTTTTTTCACACTTATTTTAAACTTCTCTGACAAAATTTTGAAAAACACAAAATCTCACTTGATGACAGGTGCTGCGATTGGTGGGGGAGGTGGTGGTGGTGGAGGTGGTAACGAAATCATTGGTGCTTCTGCATCACCACGGTTCATTTGCACTTCAGAAAGTCGACTGTAAAAGTCGCGAGCTAAGATAAACAATCATTAGAATTATCATTAAATACATAAATATAAACATAAATAGATATGAGAGATAAGTATCTAGAATTCGGTACGGATATAATAGGATATTTTTGAGATAAATAACAAAGCAAATCGAACTCTATAAAAATCTATGTCTTCACAATAAATATGTTAAATAAGGAATACTAAACAAAGTATAACCATAGTATAAATCAAAAAGAAGCATTTTACAATTCAGCACTAATGTAAATGTTCCATAAAATAAAGATACACAGTATTTAAGTGCATTAATCTTCATATTCTTCTCCCTGTTGACTTGTCAACTATAATTATTCTTTAAACATTTAAAAGCTTCTCCTCTGTGGGCTACTTTACTAGTTGGTCTCCATTTTTTAAACATGTGTGACTTTTCATTTAACACAATTTGAACAACAGCTTTCCCTTGAACGATTTCGAACGGTATTAATTTCTAAACAGGATAATATATTTTTCTTCTTTTTGATCTATTTGAAATAACCTTAGCTCTTCTATCATTAACATTACATTGGACAACTAATACCTCAACCTTGCCAATATGTCACTGATTGTGGGGTCTATTTCCACTAAAAAACAAAATTTCTTTAACAACAAATCTTGCTATAGAACTTGATAAATCTTGTTAATGTCTTGTGTGTATATACATGATGCTGACAAAGTCCAATTAAGCTGGGGCGAATAAATTTTTCCCATAATTTACTAAGTGTACTCTTTAATATATTTAACTTATTGTAAGTATGGTTATTTGGATAACACCAGGTTACTCTCATTCTGTTGCATGTCCTGGTAATTTTTTGTCCAAAAATTAAATATGGTGTAGTGGCACTATCCAAATCATTTTCCCTGACAATAAAAAAGTGGTCTTAAATTGATTAATTCTTTGCATTAAACAAAACTGTAATTCTTTTAACATAACTAACAATCTATCTATAATTTTCATCAATGAAGTTTTAACTGAATGAACAAGTTTTTTGTAGAATTGACCCCACCAAGATGAGGCAGGTAAAGTAAAAAGTGTAGTTAAACTTCTGTTGACTAGGAATTACTTTGTTTTTACCAATATGAATGTAGCAAAATTTGTAGTTAAACTTCTGTTGACTAGGAATTACTTTGTTTTTACCAATATGAATGTAGCAAAATTATCACAAACTATCACCTATATTCCTCAAAAGTTTACTCAAAAGGACACATCCTAGCAACTAGGGGACAGCCAACACTTCAATATTGGTGACCTTTGATTCAGAGGCTAATGAAGTTACCTTAAGATACCACAAACTATATATATGCTTGAAGGTGACTGTCACAAAAACAATGAGTATTAATGTATTCAATGTTCACTTTAATTACAGAAACAAACCTTTTCACTCTCATGCCTATTAGTTCATTTACTGTCCATTTTTCCCAATCTCTGGAGGTATTCTCCTCTCCCAATCTAGTTAGTTTTTGCAAAGCAAATGGAATACAACTTTAACTTTTGTTGTGACTGAACCTACTAGATCAAAGAATGATGTAGTCGTTTAATATAAATATTCAGTTATCTCAGTTGTTGCATCAATCTGATCATATGACATTCTCACTATATTGAAAAGCAAACTCGTCTGACTCACTATCCCATTCCTGTTCAAGTATCTCTCTATAAACTCCTTTGTTGATATTAAACTGTGTCTCTATAAATGATTCTTTGTAGAGACACTTTCTTCTTTGCCTTCTTCCTTCTTAATAATCTAGTAATTCTGGATTATTGGAAAACCACTTTTAAATTCAAACATTTGTACCTGGATAACTCAGTAGGTAACGCATCTCACTCCCAACCATAAGGATATGGGTTCAAAACCAGGTATTTCCCACTTAGCGTATGAGCAATATTTTGGTGTGACAAGTTTGGTGGAGTTTTAACACTTCAATAGATTCACGTGTAGTAGCGCCTTCTAGCCTTGCAAGAATCAAGATATCTAAAAAAAACCCCCAACCTTCTCGCAAGATCTTACAAGCTTTCTCATAGAATAATATTCCCTCTTCCACCATTCCACACCCTAAAGTTGTGTCATCAAATTAAATATAATGAAACCTTTCCAAACCCTCAGTCTCCTCGCATTTCCTTAAGTGACGGCAAATGGTTCTGTTCAAAAGGTATGAGCTACTACTGTTTCCAAATAAGACTCATAAAAAACGCTAGATCTTAGCCTCTTTATGTAATCAGCAGGGTTTTCAAACTAAAGAAATCTCAAACAATCTACATCCTGTTTAGAAATCTGAATATTCAGGAATGCCTGTTTAATATCTTTTATCGAAGATATTCAACATTCTACTAAGATTTTGTTACAACTTTATTACTTTAAAGTTGTAACAAAATCTGAGTAGAAGGTTGAATATCTTCAACAAAAGATTTGGCCCTGGATATAAACAATCATTCAAGGAAGGTGCATTTACTGAACAATACTGTACGTATTCTTATCTCATAACTGGTTTGTGTGGAAGGTAATTTAAAACTTTCGCTAACATAAAGAGCAATATTTTTTATGAACAAAATGTGACTAGAATTTTGAAAAATTTGGCAATTTCTTCCACCTCAAATTTTGGCCAGCAAAAATTTCAAAATAGGTAAGATTTTATTCATTTAAGCACTTACACAAACAGGCTGTCATCGATTTTTGAGAACAGCTTTGACAATGGCTTCTCTAATAAGACTACTTTCAAAACCCTTTCTGATTAACTCAGTTCCAGTCTCAGAAAGAAGGTACTTATAAGCAGCAATAATCCATTTCGTGTGAAGTAGTTTTATGATGAAAATCACCTGCTTCGCTTTACCATCAGCGGGAGCTATACCATTGTTTAAAACAGTCACAATTTGCTCTGAATACCAGTCATTGCAGCAGTTCCATAATACTGTCTTTTTCTTGCTAACATACAAAGGTTGAAATATGTTGGTCATGTATGATGTAACTTTAGCATTCATGCCGTGAATTCGAATTTTCTTAGAACCTTTAGGTGACATTGTGTAGCTCCCCGGAGTTTGAAAGGCAAGGGGTGTTTTATAATCTATTCCTTGATGATGCGAAATTCATTTACTACTGTAGCAATCTTCTTCTGGAAGGTTGTTTTAACTTCTTTGAGTAACACAGGGGCAACAAGAAGCTTTGACACCCTTGCTTTTCTTCTTACCATCTTCATTCCTACGAAAAAACGACGAGCCCATCTGTCCATTAATTTCCACTTCTTCACCACGTTCTTTAAGTAAAGAAGAATTTGAAGCTTTGATTAAACCTTTTGAGATTAATATGACGCAAGATCTTCCTATGGTAACACCAGTCATTTGAAGTGAAAGTATCATTTCTTTTATGGCGAACAAGTTGTCTTGTGGTACCAAGTTTTTATGCCCTGCTTTTGTGGCTAGGGCAACTTTTTGTTCTTTAGCAGTAAGATTATATAAACAGGTTTTCATCCATCCTTGACCAGTTTGCCTAGTAAACTTGTACTTAGCTTCATATTTTTTGTTAAAATGACAAAATGCAGTTGTGGGTCCACAAATAACAGCAAACTTAGCAAACCTCATACTTGATATTCACTGGAACTTTACAATATACTTTCAGACGTGTCGATTTTGAGAGTTCTTCTTGAAAAAATGTTTTTTCTGCACACAGAGGAGGGTGTTTTTCAACTGTTTTTAAAAGAGTAAACTTCTCTCTTTCACTATTTGACTAGAAAGTCTTATGCTTATTTGTGTATTTGGTTGGTTTGAAAATAAATGTTATTGATGCCATAAAAGACTTAAACATACTGTCTCTTTAATATAATATAGCGTATTTACTGTGAAGACATAAATTCCTTATATTATAACGAACACCAAACGAAACATTAACAATAACACGTAGCATAAACTAAGAAGAAAAATTTTACAATTCAACACAACCCTAAAATATTCTGTAAAATATGTCTAATCTTCACAAAGTCATTCCTAAGTTATGGTCATGAGGTTATGTCACAAGGTAACCAAATCTAGTTTCACCTTCAACCTTTGACATTTGATTACATTTTTTTTTTTTGGTTTTGTACTATTATGGGTTATATCAGGGTTGCTGAGAGAGTGAAACATATTTTACTTTTATAGTGTATCTGCCGCAATGCTTGATAGCCTCATTATACAAACATGCTATGACATTTTATACACATCATTTTTTAGTTACAGTTTTTGCATAATCTATTTTACCTTCAGCTTCAGATTTAACTGCTCTGGCTTCTGTTTCAACGAGTTGTTTTTGGCTGATGTCTAATTCTTCTATAAGCAATTCTAACTTGTCTTCCAATGCTTAAAAATAAAAGGCATAAAAAAAAAAAAGAAGCGAAAATAAGATTTTTTTGGAAATCTAAAACTAACACGAATACTTTTTTTCCAATAGATATTCTAATGTAACAACAAGTGTTGACATAAGAGGGACATGTATGTTTTTAAAAGTAACTTCTAGAAAAAAGTTTCAATTTAACTACGCCTTTAAGTTTGGTTTTTTTAACTTCATTTGAAATTGATAGAAGCCACTTTTTAGGACCTTAGCATAGTCTTAAGCAACTTAAAGTTTAAATTTAATTCAATTAAATTTATTTATATTTCAAACAGTTTTTTAAAAAACCGTTCATCCTAATCGCAGCTTAATTGCAACTGTTCACTAATTTTGTAATCAAGGCAAATAAAAACAAAAAAACTTAATTCAAGAAAAGCTATGGGGAAAACGTTCAGCTTATTCCTAAAAATATTTTTTTTAATATCTATGTTAAAATTTGGCAAAATTACCATATCACATTATTGACAAAAATTATTGACAAAATTGACAATAATTTGAAATTTTACTAAAATTACTTAGCTAAAAAATAATGCTGATAAAGGCTCATTGCTAAAGATTGAAAATTTTGGAAAGATGCCCAAAGATGCCCTCAATAGTCAACATGACTTTAACATAAAATCTGAACGATATATGAATCCTGTACGATACATATTTAACATAGAACTAGACAACAAGGATTTTTCGTATTTGCTCAATTTGGTCAAAATATTTACAGGTCAATCTTAAGAAATTAAAGAAAATATAAATCTTTGTAGCAAAAAATACCAGTGACAATAAATGGCAAAAGGATTTCTCTGTGAAAATTTTAGTTCACACAGAATTTTTAAAAATTAAAGGCTTAATTAATCTTGAGGAACTGTCAAAAAAGAAAATTTAGTAAAAAAAAAAAAAAAAAAAAAAAAGACCACTCCTAGAAAACAAAAGCCTGTAAATTGAGCCGACAAACTTAATGATGTCTTTTATTTTGACTTAACATTATCTAACATGTCATGAAGATTTTTATTTTCAATTTTGAGTAACTGCTAATTAATGACTTGAATTTTTTCTAAAAATCAAAAAACTTCCTTTATAACTAAAAAAAAATCACAAAAATTTTTTTTAAAGAGTTCATAGAATGATTTTTTAGAGAAAAGCGTGTCACAGACAAGAATGAATTTATGGATTCATTCACCAAACTGGAATCCAAAAAAGGAGGGTCAAATAGTAAAATCAATGTATAACAGAAATCTTACAAACTTAAACAAAAAGAACTAGCAAACAGTTTCATCGTTTACAAAAACCTAAACTGGAACTTTCATTCAACAAAGAAGCATGGGTGTTTCCATGGAACGACGTCTGGTTTTGAAAAGTGTGAGAATGTTTTTAAAAGCCAAAAACAATAGAAAACGCATTTATCAAAATTTTTTTCAGTATCATTTATTGGTTGGTTGACTGAACTAACATGCAAACGATTTTTTTAAAAAGGCAAATATATGAATTCTGCTTAGATATATTTAGATTTGTGCTGAATAATGGCTGACTATGAGATCTTAACAATGCTAAAACCAATAACCACTTACCTTTCATATCACGTGAGCTTCTCAAAGTTGCTAACTCTTCCTCAAGATCAGCTATCTTAAATTTATAAAAGTTACATCATAATTGTATCTATCTACCTGTATTCAAGAAATCCAGACAAAATATTTTTTGCAGCAAAAACCTCCCAGATTTTGATTGTTTTGCTGACATGGATAACATTAAAATATGTTATATATCTATGCATATTTTATGCAAACAAAAATTTATATACCTTTATTGAGGAATCATACACTGCTGTTTGCTTTAAATATGATAAAATGATTAACAAAAAAATAAATCAAAATGAAGAAATATTTTTAGCAGGCTTACACTGACATATATACACACATACAATATATGTATAATACATACAATGTCCGTATAGTCCGTACAATCCAGATACTTGCAGTTTGTACAGTGTATACACATACATACATACATGATAATTCTTTTCAAACTAAAATATTTAGATGTGATTCCATCCAAAGGTAGTGTTTGATAGAAATAGGGCTCCAAGCATTCATGTGATCTTAGATGACTCATGGGAGACCAACACGAGATTTGCACATCTCTTAACAGATTGAGCAGGTAAACATTAGTTTCGCTGATAGCTGGCCAAAGTTACTATTCCAGTAACTGTTTCATATCCTGCTTTAGTCCTCCAGCAAATTCTTAGGCCAGATATGACAGGGATACATACCTGGTGGGTTAACGACGGAGGTAATAAATGGTCCTGGGGTTTCATTAGATCTTCTCTCCTTGTGAACTCTCATGGTTTACAAATCCGGCATTAAAGAGCAGAGTGTGGCTGAAAATATTACAAAGCCAGACTGATCCACAATGCCATGGAATCAGCTCTCTTTTTTGACATGTCTTTCTTAGATCAGCACAAGCAAAGCAGTCAGAAGCACAGAGAGCAACCCCATCAATGACACATTTCCTCCAAACCTGAAAATATTGTAATGCAAGTGATTTCCAGCTCTCTATAGGACTCAGACTAAAGTAAGTGAACTACCCAACAACTTCAAGTCTTTGACAATTGACATAAATCTGAAGATTAACATAAGCTTCACCAGTAGCAGGATTATAAATGTTTCTAAACCGAAACGAGCAAACACAAAGATGTACATTACAATCTGCATCATCAGCATACAATAGTTCTCTTATAAAGCTACCATAAACAAGTGTTTGCCTGAAATCTCTTCAGATTGAAAGCTTTTCCAGTCATTCCAAAACTAAAGTATACCCCAACATCACAGTCATTAAACACATACCACAGGACAACTTAAAAATGACATCTTAAAAATGGTCAACTACATTCAGAAAAAAATGCTTACTACAGAAGGATTGAAAGAAATATCCTCAAAATGCTCAAAACAAAAATCCATTATATCACCAGGGCTTTTCAGAATATTAGAACCATCTTTCGAGATTAGAGGTATGATCAGGGCAGTTTTTGGCTAAAAAGCCTGGCAAAGCGAGGAGCAAAAGGTTTTCATGTCATTTTTATTGAAAAACAGACTTAAAGCTTCAGACAAGTCAGACCATCTCTTTTTCTTAATTTGGCATAATCTGCATTGAACCCTTTTCTTCATCTCAACATATCTGACAGAAAAACTAAGACTCTTAGAAGAGGTGGAACAGAGGAAACTTTTCTCATTGAAGAGTGTGTTTGTCTCAAAAGAATTATAATTACACCATTCGTAATGACATGGCTAAAGTCATAAAGTTCAAGTAGAAGATCAAGTAGATAACCTATGGTAAAAGGAGGCTATATCCTCTTCGGGAGTTGGGACATAACCTGAAATTAGTCATGTATCTGTTCGCTGCAAGAGGAATCCATGCTTGCAAGCATGCACGACATGCATGAAACACACAAATACATGCATGTTATAATGAAAAACAAAATTTGCCAGAATAGATTTATAAATTACAATACCTTTGTTAAGTAATCTTTCTTTTCTTGTTCGATTTGTTTATTCAAATCTTCAATTTCAGACATAAATCTTTGTACTCCTAAATCGTTTTCCAAGGGTAATGAGAGTAAATGACTCTTACGGACTTCGGCCTTGTTTCGCTGGGCTGTCTAAAACAATATAATGAGACAATTTAAAATACTACCATTCTTGGTTATAAGAGGAATTTCTCTAAATAATTAATCAGTCATTTTAAAACCTATATTAAAATTGAGCACAATCCCTAAAAAGAGCAGATTTCTGAAAAAATTAGCATTAAAATTGACCAAAACTTGATTACCTAGAAACCTAAAATATATAGCATTAACCCTAACCATTTAAATTATTTAAACAATACAGTAAGAGATTAAACATGTTATATCTCTTTACCCTTTTCTGGTCAAGGGTTTCAGTGGGGCCTGTTTCAGTTGGGTAGGGCAAAAATACCAACCCAGTCTAAAATCTGCAAATGGTTTAGGCCAAAATTTTTAATGACACTCGCACAATTATTAAATTTTTCATTTTCATCAGAAAATTTCTATGATGTCATCATTATGCGTATGTCAACATATTTGACATCTACCAGCAATTTTTTACCTAAATCTGAAATGCTATCCAATGAGATGTTTGAACCATCTATTTTGAAACTACTGAACAAGTCTTTTGACCATTATAAGTGTTTTAAAATCTTAAACAATAATCGTGAATAGATTAGCAGAAATCATGCAAAAAAATAGAAAGCCCACAGACTGAAGTGCTGAATGACATGAAATCGCCTTACTAAATTTCATTAAAATTCATAGAAAACCTTGAACTATTATTTTAGAGTATTTTATAATTTCAAAAGTCGAACAGGATGAGCAAAACTAGAAATTTTATATACACAATGAATACCTCTACTGCTAAAGATTCAGCTTTCCTTCGACATTCTTGTTCAATCGCAAACTTTTTCTTCAAATCATTATATTCATCAAGTGCCATTTCCGAAACTAAAAGATGAGTTTTAAAGGGATTCCAAATGTTTTTACATGTTTGACTCAGAACATAGATGTTTAGAAAGAAATTAAATAGTTTACTTTCAATTTCATCAAAAAATCATTTTCAATTCTCTAGATATAATAAATATAACTTTCTTTGAAGAGAGTGAAAATTAGCTCGATGACATCACTAGGCTGCAAGACATCTTTATTTTGCTTATTATTAAACAAATTTTTAAGCTATTGATCAGATATTTTTTTTGAATAACTCACAATATTCAAACGTTGAAATTATAAGTTCTTATTAGAAAGTTCATTTCTAAAATTTGTGAATAATAGCAATAAACAAAGTTGAGCTAACTTTCAATAAATTTATCTTGAAAATATTAAAAATTTCGAAATAAATTTATTCTGATCCATTTATGTAAAGCAATTGGAGATTACTTCGCATCTTTTTCAAAATTTTCCGGATTTTTTTTTGGTTAGCTCTGGCTTTGAAAACTTTAAGAAAGTCAGTGAACATTGCATTCCCCCATAAGTATATCTCAGTTCACTGGTATAAAACAGGATATAGCACATTTGTTTATATTACCCATAATTTTCAAGTAACTAATTTGTATAATGAAATATTACAACATAATAGTAAAAATTTAGCCTCTACAAAAACTCAATTTTCTAAGAAAATTAATAATAAATTATATTTGATTCCTTATTTTCCAAAATAACAATGTCAAGATTGAAACTTATATAGGGTTAAATATAGGGGAGAGGCATATACAAAATTAAATAAAATTATATTTAATTTAGTGTTTTTACAGAAAAAAAAACTGCTTTTATTTTTCATCAATCTATAAGTTATTGTTAAGTAAGTAAACACACTTTTATCCTACCCCTACAGTCAGAATTAACCAATATTAAAATTTAATTTTTGAGAGTTTCAAAGTACATATTACAAGGGTGTTGATTCTTATTTATTTACACAGGGAAGTGTGTACCTTTTCACGAGCCTCGTAATCTCTAGGGACATGTGGAGGAGCAAGCAAAAAGTATTTGAATGTAAAAAATCAATTTACTATGGCTTTAAAAGATGAAACTAATATTTACAAAGGCTATTACATCTGCCTCACATAGAAGTGAGAATTAACCTGAATCGCTACTCAAAGAGTATTCCCATATAACGGGACAAAATTCTTCTTGCTTTGTACTTAAATTAACAAACTATCATGCCAAACAACCTAAACTATTTTTTTTTAAGTTAATTTATTCATAAAGATGAAGATTGCTTCAATCGACAGAGAATAAAAATGTTTAGCTAAAGAATGAAAATAATGAAACCGTACGTTACAATATTTTTTGTGATGATACTCATTTATGTGTAATTAATACAAAATCATAAACACTGAAAATATGCAATCATGGCAGTTGACATCGCAATTTTTCTTTAATTTTATAGTTTGAGATCACAATAAAAGTTTAAAAATTTTTGCAACTTGCAATCCTTTAATTCACCCCTTGAATCAATTAAACTTACAAGACGTTGTTTTAAAAATATAAAATAAAGAGGAGTCTGTTTTTTTAGTTGCTATTATAATCTGACAAACTTTCAGAATCTGTAGAAAAGTCACCAATATCAAAACGTTTTCTGTTTTCTACTGTTATTCCGTATTTCATATAATTTTTTTAATTGATTTGGCAATTTTTTAAAGCATACCAGTAGTTAACACACTTGTTTAAATAAGTGGTATGAAACTCAACCGACGAATAATTATTCAAACCAATGTGCTATGCTGCGTTTAGGCTTTTGTCAAATGACTTCTTTTACTGGATTTGATTAGATCCATATGGCTAAATAACTCTACAGAACTTGCCTTAGATGTATCAAAGTAACCGGAAGCATATTTAACGATATCAATGAAATCATTTTCTAGATCTACATTTGTTATTGTGTTAAAAAATTTTGTTGCAGAATATTTGTTATGAATCGATTTAACAGCAGATAATAGAAGGAAGAAATCACCTTCGATATTTGATGATTCGGTTACAGCTGGCCATATGTTACATTTTAGAACTCAACATATATTATACCTGATAAGGGTTTTTCCCCTCATATCGTAATTAATTCCTTGTCACTGATAAATAGGTTCACCATTTTGGTTTTCGTTAGATTCAACTTGATCTATTGCGAATGTTAAGTTTGGTAGCTGAAAAACACAATCTGGATTATTAAAAAAATTTTTAAGAGTTTGTTATAATTGTTATTACAGCTTTCAACTGTATCAACCTGACTTTTTTTTGGGTCCTTAAACTCAGCGTTTTTCGCATTTTTTGCTAAAATATCAATAAAAAGAGCGCTACGCATTAAAACTTTTGCATCATTGAGCTTATAAAACTAGCCTTTAAGCGTAGTTTTTTCCATATTCACTTTTGTGGTTTCCATTACGTTTTGTAAATGCTTGCAAAATAAACCAAATAATTCGAGTAGCCTTTCCATAGCCCTGATTATATGGTCAATCCATCATGTACTATGAGACTTCAAAGGTTTAATGCCAGCACCAAATATTTTGTATTTATCTTTGAGTATTGTGTACAATTTTTCAACCTCACGAAATTTCTTGGAAGAATTATCATAGAAATAATAAAGATGTCTCAAACTATCTTCAGCTGGCTCATTAATGTCTTTTACTTTTAAGCTAAGTTCAAGTCTATGACTAAAGCACCATACAAAAGACACCCATTCGCTATCTTCCTGAAATTTTTCAATGAGACTAGTGTTTCTGCCACAATTAACAGAAGCTCTATCTGATGACAAAAATCTCAAGAAGATTCAAAGATATACTTTTTAAAAGTTTTTTAATTGCATCTTTAATCCCATGAGCGCATTGACTTTCTGGAGGAGCAACCACTTCAAAAAAAGCAGTCATTGTCTACCTGTATTAGGGTACAAAAATATCACATCAAAAACTTCTTGCTCTGTAACGCTCTCATCGGTAGAACCAGCGCAAAGAATAGAAATAAACTTTACTCAAGTTTACTTTTAACATCGTTTTAAAAAAAGTAGTACTGGCAATTTCATTTTCATAAGAGTCAGCTTGATAACTGACAGCAGTAGATTTTCTAAAGCAATATAGTCTGTAAAATCAGTGAACATGTGTCCTTTGATTCCGATATAATATGCAACTTCAGAAAGTTTTTCCATGGCTTCTCCCTCATTTTGCCACATTTATTTCAAGCCTTTTTTTATTCCGGATCCTGATAAGGCTATTCGTAAAACAATAGATAGTGCAACCGATTCTCCTGGTTTTATAACTTCTTGCTCTATCTTTTAAAGTGGAAACTCAAAATTCACTACTGAATTTTATAAAAGCTGTGCCAAACCAGAATTTTTCATAAGAAAAATTCTTTCTAATTGCAATATGCAAATTGCACACACCATTTTTCCACTTTTTGTCAAAGTTAACCAAGAATATTGTCTCATCCCACTTAAAATTAACCTATCTGATGGACTTATATGATGGCTTTGCAGAAGCCATTATATTCATGACTTTCTATCTATCTATCTTGAACTTTAAACGTTCTATGATTTAAGATCATTCTTCTATTGGTTAAATAAAATTGAAAATGAACATTCATATAAGCCAATAGATTTTTATATTTTGATTTAATCATGTATCAAAAAATTACTATTGTTTGAAGAACGATGTTTTCTTCTCATAGCTGAGTGTGGGTTAAAATTGAGCTTTGTATAAAAATTTAACAAAAGGGGTATCTGGGAGCAACAAGTATGTATTTTAACATCTTTTGAACTAATATCTATATAAAGCTGCTGTATCTATATGATAATAAGCAATTTTTACTAATAATTAGAGATGTAATTTTATTTACATTTTAATTTTACCTTTATAAAAAAAAAATCAAATTTGAAATTAAATTAAAATTAAAACTGTCTCATTTGACTTTATAAAGCGGATTAAGACACACCACAAATGTATATTTTTATAACGTTTCAAAAAAACATCTGCCTTGCAACAGACACTGATTATTTACTCATGTCTTTATAATACAAGCATAATACTCTGAAAGATGCACTGCTGTAGTTGTAAATTAATACAAAAATTGAGACAATAAAATATATGCATAAATGTTGGCATAAACAGTAAAAACTTTTTAGAATGAAATAATTTTAGAATAAATTAAATCATATTAGAATAAATTATATTCTATGATTGGTTTTTTCCTTGAATATTCAAAAATACACGATTGGTGAAGTTATAAAGTGATTGGTCATTAGTTTTGTTTACAGAAATAAAGAAGCTTGATTAATAATTAATATTCTCAGTTCAAAGATTAAAATTTAAATATGATTATGATAAAATTAATATAATTACGATATAATCCGATAATTATTCACACTGAAATTTGAAAATTTCAAATTTCAAAATATATAGATAAATTCTTATAACAAACTTCATATATTGAAAAATAAAGAAATGAAAAGTCAGATAGAATGTCTATTAATGTCAGTTCACTTTTTTGCTTTTTGGGTTAAATCAGCGCTCACAAGTAACATTTTGGCTCGACTAGCATGCTGATTAATTCACATTTGAATAAATTTATAAAAAAGTTCAAACATTTCTTTTAACTTCAACTTTTCTGTTTCAACATCAGAAAGCTAATTAAATCATGGTTTTAATACAACAAAAAAATAAAAACAGAATAAAGAACAATTATCATGATACTTGTTTCAACAGTTTTACATAAACATTAACATATTCTGTAAAATTTGGAAACATCAAAGACAATAATAAATATGCAGAAGCTCCATGCTAGCAATATACTGCATTCAATTAAAAAAAAATGATATGAAATTAAGCAGTCACCTCTTTTCATTTGGTTGCTTTGTTGGACACTAATTTTCAAATGTGATTGTGTGACTAAATGAGCATCTTTTTCTTGAGCGAACTAAACACAATATCTTCACAATAATTGGGATAATAAAAGAAATTTGAGCCTAACATTGATGGGAAGAGATTTTTTAAGATAGTTTTAGAGTGTGCGTTGACTTTTTGACATTGTGGCCTAAATATAGAAGACAGGGCTGTACTATTATGTTACTTTACATAAAATGGTATAACTGACAAACGTTTTACAATCAACATTGTATACTTTTTATGTATTTCTTAAATATCTATCATACTGAACACAAAACCATAAAAAAAAGTAGCAGAAAAGGATTCTTTATTTCCAAAATATAATTTTAGCACATTATGCAAAATTCCAAAAAATAAATTGCATAGATTCAAACACAGATGGTATCCATAAAGGATGAATTAATATGAATCCATTTAATGTAAAACCTGAGAATCTAAGTCAAATAAGCATAATTCAGAATACCTGCTCTTTGACCAATGCTAGTTGCTTTGTTGCACTTCTCAGTTCATTATTCACCGCATCCTTTAATGACCTAAGGACTAGCAAGGAAAAATATATCACTAAATAATTTATGGTTTTTAAATGTTGTAAACCATACAAAACCTCGACAGCATTTAATATTTTCTAACCGAGCTGTACAATCAAAGAAGGCATTTATAAATTTTAAAAGCATAAATATATTTCTATAAAAATAAAACAATTGCCACTAAAAGAATCTCCTCTGCAATCAACAGACTTATTTCTATTTTGATACAAAACTCATTGAAACCAAAATTTAAAGATACCTTAATAAAAAAGAAAAAAAAATCTAGAGCAGTTTTCGAGAAATGGTTTACTTACAGTAATAATTTGCCCATGAGCCAAGCCTTAATTTAGCCTTTGCTTGATTTTCGATGATATTAATGCTTAGTTTGATAAAGCTTTTATACAGTTTGACTGATTTTGATGGATTCAAATATTCTAATGCATGCGGAAAGTAACAGAATTGAACAAATTTAACAAAAATATATTGCAGTTATAAAAATAAATAAAAATAAAAAGCTGTAAGACCAAAAAAAAGTTTTATTTTTAAGAATGATTTTAACGAGAAATGAATTCCGGTAAATTATAATATTTAGCAAATTTTTTCCTCATAATACAAGGAAAAAAACACACTTTTTTAGAACAATACAACTAACCTTCCAGCTCGCCTTTTGTACCCTGATTCTAAAAAAAAATGTTGACTCAGTTTAAGCGTATTAAAAAAAAACTACTTGACATCAATACCATGCCAAGAAAAGTTATTAAAAAAATTTACTTCAAAAAAATATTCACTATATTATTATTATAATTTATTTATTCATGATTTTCTTAAATCCAACTTCAATAATTTATCATAAGTTTTACTAAAGTCAAGGGACATTTATCATAATTTTTTTAATCCCAACCTCAAGCAATGCCCATAATTTTTATCTCCAGTAGAAACTTCAAACTTTTCAAAACTTTTTAGCAGCCCCAGGAAATTAAGATAAATTTTAGGTTTGTCTCGCAAGTCAAAATTATAATAGTTAAATTTTAACGCATCATGAAGATTTAATAAAAATTTGCTATTATCACTTTGAATTGATTTAGCTGTATGGAAAGAAAATATAACTGTATTTTATAGAAGGTTCATTACATCATTTTCTTGAATTATAGTTGTTGTTGCACCAAGATTGTTATCTTTACGAAGATCAGCATTTTCTTTTACAACCTTTAAGAAAGTAAAAAACATCTCAAATAAGCCTTCATGAATTGCACACACATACAAACTGATCAAGATAGGCACAAAAAAAAGGGTATATGTGAAATAATAATAAGAATAGAAAAATATAAATCGCTTCACTGATAAAAGCTTGAAGAAATATAAAAACAATATACTGTTTCACGACTCACTATAAAAACAATATACTGTTTCACGACTCACTATAAAAACAATATACTGTTTCACGACTCACTATAAAAACAATATA